>JACSYO010000456.1:0-15000 GCA_016806645.1 Ophiodon elongatus
CACACACACACACACACTCACACACACACTGATCACACACACACGCACACACACACACACACACTGATCACACACACACACACACACACACACACTGATCACACACACACACACACTCACACACACACTGATCACACACACACGCACACACACACACACACACTGATCACACACACACACACACACACACACACTGATCACACACACACACACACACTGATCACACACACACACACACTGATCACACACACACACACACACACACACACTGATCACACACACACACACACACACTGATCACACACACACACACTGATCACACACACACACACACACACACACACTAACCCTAAATACAGACTCACATCTGCCCTTACAGATGTGTGTGTGTGTGTGTGTGTGTGTAGACGCTGTAATCCCTGTGGTGATATAATCTGTAATCCCAATGGAAAGCATACTGCCAACCAGCAGCCACACACAGTCCACCAGACCTGAACCTGGTCCCAAGACCTGAACCAAGCTGAACCAAGAGACCAGACCTGAACCTGGTCCCAAGACCTGAACCAAGCTGAACCAAGAGACCAGACCTGAACCTTCAAACAGGCTGAGACAAGTGGTGAGGACGGGACAAAATGTCTCCGCAGTGAAATTACCTCACTGTATAGAAATGTCTCCACAGTTTAGAATGTCCTCAAGGTGTAGAAATGTCCTCAAGGTGTAGAAATGTCTTCAAGGTGTAGAAATGTCCTCAAGGTGTAGAAATGTCTTCAAGGTGTAGAAATGTCCTCAAGGTGTAGAAATGTCCTCAAGGTGTAGAAATGTCTTCAAGGTGTAGAAATGTCTTCAAGGTGTAGAAATGTCCTCAAGGTGTAGAAATGTCTTCAAGGTGTAGAAATGTCTTCAAGGTGTAGAAATGTCCTCAAGGTGTAGAAATGTCTTCAAGGTGTAGAAATGTCCTCAAGGTGTAGAAATGTCCTCAAGGTGTAGAAATGTCCTCAAGGTGTAGAAATGTCTTCAAGGTGTAGAAATGTCCTCAAGGTGTAGAAATGTCCTCAAGGTGTAGAAATATAAATGTTGTACGGTGAGATTGCTCCTCAGAGGCAGCAGCAGGATGTAGATGATGCTCCACCTGCTGGACAGAAAGGGAACTGTGGGATCAACATCACTCATTCAGAGGGTCACTCCAACACGGCTAGTAGTTTCCCTCCACTCCCAGTCTTTATGCTAAGCTACGCTAACCCTGTTCCTCCAGGAGAACAGAAGAACGGGACGACGAAGACGGACTGAAAACTTTATTGACAGCACAAAATTGTGTGTGTGTGTGTGTGTGTGTGTGTGTGTGTGTGTGTGTGTGTGTGTGTGTGAGAGAGAGAGAGAGAGTGAGAGAGAGAGAGAGATTAGGGTCAGATTAAATTTGGATCTGGGCAAGAGGCCATATTTAACATCTGTACACAGAGCTTGATATTTTGGAGCTACCAGTTTTAATCCAGACAGATAGACAGAAGTGATGTCTGAGCTCTGATTGGTGGGATCAAACCAACTGGATTAATCTCAGAGCCCCAGCAGAGAGACAACAGACGAAGGTGGACAGTGAGCTGAAAACAAACGGACAGACAGACAGGTGGAGTGTGGACAACAGGAATCAGACGCCTTAAACCAGGTAAAGTGTTTGGTTTGTGTGTAACCTCCTGCAGGGGCTGATGGGATATGTTCTATCTTGTCTGTAGTTTTTGTCTCTTGGCTGTAGTCTGGTTTGTATCTTGGCTGTAGTCTGGTTTGTATCTTAACTGGCTGGTTTGTATCTTGCTGTAGTTTTTGTCTCTTGGCTGTAGTCTGGTTTGTCTCTTGGCTGTAGTCTGGTTTGTATCTTGGCTGTAGTCTGGTTTGTATCTTGGCTGTAGTCTGGTTTGTCTCTTGGCTGTAGTCTGGTTTGTATCTTGGCTGTAGTCTGGTTTGTATCTTGGCTGTAGTCTGGTTTGTATCTTGGCTGTAGTCTGGTTTGTATCTTGGCTGTAGTCTGGTTTGTATCTTGGCTGTAGTCTGGTTTGTATCTTGGCTGTAGTCTGGTTTGTCTCTTGGCTGTAGTCTGGTTTGTCTCTTGGCTGTAGTCTGGTTTGTCTCTTGGCTGTAGTCTGGTTTGTATCTTGGCTGTAGTCTGGTTTGTATCTTGGCTGTAGTCTGGTTTGTCTCTTGGCTGTAGTCTGGTTTGTCTCTTGGCTGTAGTCTGGTTTGTATCTTGGCTGTAGTCTGGTTTGTATCTTGGCTGTAGTCTGGTTTGTCTCTTGGCTGTAGTCTGGTTTGTCTCTTGGCTGTAGTCTGGTTTGTATCTTGGCTGTAGTCTGGTTTGTATCTTGGCTGTAGTCTGGTTTGTCTCTTGGCTGTAGTCTGGTTTGTATCTTGGCTGTAGTCTGGTTTGTATCTTGGCTGTAGTCTGGTTTGTATCTTGGCTGTAGTCTGGTTTGTATCTTGGCTGTAGTCTGGTTTGTATCTTGGCTGTAGTCTGGTTTGTCTCTTGGCTGTAGTCTGGTTTGTATCTTGGCTGTAGTCTGGTTTGTATCTTGGCTGTAGTCTGGTTTGTCTCTTGGCTGTAGTCTGGTTTGTCTCTTGGCTGTAGTCTGGTTTGTATCTTGGCTGTAGTCTGGTTTGTATCTTGGCTGTAGTCTGGTTTGTATCTTGGCTGTAGTCTGGTTTGTATCTTGGCTGTAGTCTGGTTTGTCTCTTGGCTGTAGTCTGGTTTGTCTCTTGGCTGTAGTCTGGTTTGTCTCTTGGCTGTAGTCTGGTTTGTATCTTGGCTGTAGTCTGGTTTGTATCTTGGCTGTAGTCTGGTTTGTATCTTGGCTGTAGTCTGGTTTGTATCTTGGCTGTAGTCTGGTTTGTCTCTTGGCTGTAGTCTGGTTTGTCTCTTGGCTGTAGTCTGGTTTGTCTCTTGGCTGTAGTCTGGTTTGTCTCTTGGCTGTAGTCTGGTTTGTATCTTGGCTGTAGTCTGGTTTGTCTCTTGGCTGTAGTCTGGTTTGTATCTTGGCTGTAGTCTGGTTTGTCTCTTGGCTGTAGTCTGGTTTGTATCTTGCATGTAGTTTGCTTGTAGTTATTGTTATTCATTAAAAGCATCAGCCTTGATATTTTCGTTTCCTTTGTTAGCATTAGCTGCTGTGTTCATCTCCTCAGGGTTAGCCATGTTTGCGGGTCGGGTGTCGGCGACAGGAGCTGCTGTCGGGTCGGCGGCTGCAGGAGGAAAAGGCGGGAAGTTCTCGGTGGAGGAGCTGTACGGGTTTAACAAGAAGCCGAAAGTGAACAGAGCGAATCCTGGGAAGAGTGAGGGCAAGAAAGATCCGAAGGAGAAAGAAGAATCTGTGCTGGCATCTCAGATCCTGGAGGCAGCGAGAAGGCTGATGGAGAGACGACGACTGGAGATATACCTGAAGGAGTGTGATGTGACCATGGAGCAGAGCAACATGCCTTACAGGTGAGACACGGGTATGTCCACTGACTTCGCTTTCTTTACAGATTATTTTTAGTGTCATATAATTCCCATTTTGTCTGTGGTGAAAAGAGGTAAAAGAAACTTGAGATCCAGGCTGCTCAGCAGTAAAGTACCTCACAACTCAGATCAACAGTTACTATGACTACTAACTCTGAATGAGCCACATTACATTTACACTTTGAGGCAGCCTGCTCCTCCAAACACATGGATGTCTACATTTCATTTTCATTTTCATTTGGAGGCAATGAACGCATTGTTGTAAAAAAATATTTTTCTTTTCTAAAGATTTGTTTCTTTACATTGGCAATTGAGTGGAAATTCTTAGAATCATGTCTTGATGGAGTATCTTTTTACATTTTGTAATACTGTGATATAACTCGCAAAAAACCCTAAACACTTGATATAAATTTTAGGTCAAATAGCCCATCCTTTCTGTAGTCTGGTTTGTATCTTGGCTGTAGTCTGGTTTGTATCTTGGCTGTAGTCTGGTTTGTATCTTGGCTGTAGTCTGGTTTGTATCTTGGCTGTAGTCTGGTTTGTCTCTTGGCTGTAGTCTGGTTTGTATCTTGGCTGTAGTCTGGTTTGTATCTTGGCTGTAGTCTGGTTTGTATCTTGGCTGTAGTCTGGTTTGTCTCTTGGCTGTAGTCTGGTTTGTCTCTTGGCTGTAGTCTGGTTTGTATCTTGGCTGTAGTCTGGTTTGTCTCTTGGCTGTAGTCTGGTTTGTCTCTTGGCTGTAGTCTGGTTTGTCTCTTGGCTGTAGTCTGGTTTGTATCTTGGCTGTAGTCTGGTTTGTCTCTTGGCTGTAGTCTGGTTTGTATCTTGGCTGTAGTCTGGTTTGTCTCTTGGCTGTAGTCTGGTTTGTCTCTTGGCTGTAGTCTGGTTTGTCTCTTGGCTGTAGTCTGGTTTGTATCTTGGCTGTAGTCTGGTTTGTCTCTTGGCTGTAGTCTGGTTTGTATCTGATCTAATTTGGGGAAGTTGTAATGACAGGATCTGACCACTAGAGAACACTGAGATATTGTGTATATTTAATGAGACATAGAGAGCCAATCTTTATTTCCTAAGTTATTATATTATTTTATACTTTTGATTGTTGACAAACCCTTCTTATTTTACTACCTCAGTTCTATTAATAACATTCTATTATATTTTCTCTCTCTTTATTTATATATATATACATATATATATACATATATATATATACATATATATATATATGTACGTATATATATACGTATATATATATATATATACGTACATTTATGTACGTATATATATCTATATATATAGATATATATAGATATATATACGTATATATGTACATATATATATTTATATATTGCTGTACAATCCCGATGATTCGATATGAATCCTGAGTCTGCTGAGTCATGGTTCTGATGTTGTATTAGACTGTTTGCTCCAGTATTTCATCAGCTCTGTGTGTGTGTGTGTGTGTGTGTGTGTGTGTATGTGTGTGTGTGTGTGTGTGTGTGTGTGTGTGTGTGCTTCAGCCAGAGCAGAATGAAGGCTGAATCAGCATCTCCACTCTCCACCAGCACAACATCGCAGTTCAGTATTAGTAAAATCAAACACAGTATTAACACATTACACACACAATTGTTTGTGTGTGTAATGTGTGACCAGCTGGGAGCTGTAGTCTGGTTCGTAGTTTGGTTTGTATTTAGTTGGTGGTTTAGTTTGTGTTGAGCCTGTAGTTTGGTATGTTTCTAGCCTGTAGTTTGGTATGTTTCTAGCCTGTAGTTTGGTATGTTTCTAGCCTGTAGTTTGGTATGTTTCTAGCCTGTAGTTTGGTATGTTTCTAGCCTGTAGTTTGGTATGTTTCTAGCCTGTAGTTTGGTATGTTTCTAGCCTGTAGTTTGGTATGTTTCTAGCCTGTAGTTTGGTATGTTTCTAGCCTGTAGTTTGGTATGTTTCTAGCCTGTAGTTTGGTATGTTTCTAGCCTGTAGTTTGGTATGTTTCTAGCCTGTAGTTTGGTTTGTTTCTAGCCCGTAGTTTGGTATGTTTATAGCCTGTAGTTTGGTATGTTTATAGCCTGTAGTTTGGTATGTTTATAGCCTTTAGTTTGGTATGTTTATAGCCTTTAGTTTGGTTTGTTTCTAGCCTGTAGTTTGGTGTGTTTCTAGCCTGTAGTTTGGTTTGTTTCTAGCCTGTAGTTTGGTATGTTTCTAGCCTGTAGTTTGGTATGTTTATAGCCTGTAGTTTGGTATGTTTCTAGCCTGTAGTTTGGTATGTTTCTAGCCTGTAGTTTGGTATGTTTCTAGCCTGTAGTTTGGTATGTTTCTAGCCTGTAGTTTGGTATGTTTCTAGCCTGTAGTTTGGTATGTTTCTAGCCTGTAGTTTGGTATGTTTCTAGCCTGTAGTTTGGTATGTTTCTAGCCTGTAGTTTGGTATGTTTCTAGCCTGTAGTTTGGTTTGTTTCTAGCCTGTAGTTTGGTTTGTTTCTAGCCTGTAGTTTGGTATGTTTCTAGCCTGTAGTTTGGTATGTTTCTAGCCTGTAGTTTGGTATGTTTCTAGCCTGTAGTTTGGTATGTTTCTAGCCTGTAGTTTGGTTTGTTTCTAGCCTGTAGTTTGGTATGTTTCTAGCCTGTAGTTTGGTTTGTTTCTAGCCTGTAGTTTGGTTTGTTTCTAGCCTGTAGTTTGGTATGTTTCTAGCCTGTAGTTTGGTATGTTTATAGCCTGTAGTTTGGTTTGTTTATAGCCTGTAGTTTGGTATGTTTCTAGCCTGTAGTTTGGTTTGTTTTTAGCCTGTAGTTTGGTATGTTTTTAGCCTGTAGTTTGGTATGTTTCTAGCCTGTAGTTTGGTATGTTTTTAGCCTGTAGTTTGGTATGTTTCTAGCCTGTAGTTTGGTATGTTTTTAGCCTTTAGTTTGGTATGTTTTTAGCCTGTAGTTTGGTTTGTTTCTAGCCTGTAGTTTGGTATGTTTCTAGCCTGTAGTTTGGTTTGTTTCTAGCCTGTAGTTTGGTATGTTGTTAGCCTGTAGTTTGGTATGTTGTTAGCCTGTAGTTTGGTATGTTTCTAGCCTGTAGTTTGGTATGTTTTTAGCCTGTAGTTTGGTATGTTTCTAGCCTTTAGTTTGGTATGTTTCTAGCCTGTAGTTTGGTATGTTTTTAGCCTTTAGTTTGGTATGTTTTTAGCCTGTATTTTGGTATGTTTCTAGCCTTTAGTTTGGTATGTTTCTAGCCTTTAGTTTGGTATGTTTCTAGCCTGTAGTTTGGTTTGTTTCTAGCCTGTAGTTTGGTATGTTTTTAGCCTGTAGTTTGGTATGTTTCTAGCCTGTAGTTTGGTATGTTTTTAGCCTGTATTTTGGTATGTTTCTAGCCTTTAGTTTGGTATGTTTCTAGCCTTTAGTTTGGTATGTTTCTAGCCTGTAGTTTGGTTTGTTTCTAGCCTGTAGTTTGGTATGTTTTTAGCCTGTAGTTTGGTATGTTTCTAGCCTGTAGTTTGGTATGTTTTTAGCCTGTAGTTTGGTATGTTTTTAGCCTGTAGTTTGGTTTGTTTCTAGCCTGTAGTTTGGTATGTTTCTAGCCTGTAGTTTGGTTTGTTTCTAGCCTGTAGTTTGGTATGTTGTTAGCCTGTAGTTTGGTATGTTGTTAGCCTGTAGTTTGGTATGTTTCTAGCCTGTAGTTTGGTATGTTTTTAGCCTGTAGTTTGGTATGTTTCTAGCCTTTAGTTTGGTATGTTTCTAGCCTGTAGTTTGGTATGTTTTTAGCCTTTAGTTTGGTATGTTTTTAGCCTGTATTTTGGTATGTTTCTAGCCTTTAGTTTGGTATGTTTCTAGCCTTTAGTTTGGTATGTTTCTAGCCTGTAGTTTGGTTTGTTTCTAGCCTGTAGTTTGGTATGTTTTTAGCCTGTAGTTTGGTATGTTTCTAGCCTGTAGTTTGGATGACAGAAGTGTTGAAAGAGAACAACCAGTCAGACACATATCAGAGTGACTGTGCAGCGACTGCTGTAATCCACATTAGTGACAGCATACCTTCAGCCTCAGGCCTCACACTGTCCAGCGTTCAGCTCTACTGTCCTACATGATGGAGAGAAGAAGAAGAGAGACCAGAAGAGTGGGGGAGGGTCTGAAACACTTCTTCTCTTTTCTTCAGCTTCACATTATCTGCAAGAAGCTTCCACATAACATAGAGACCGACAGAATAAGAGCTAAGGAACCTTATTTTTACACATCAGTGGTGCTAAGTAATTCAATTTATTATGTAGAGAACAAAATCACAAATTACAAATTCTCCTCAGTGGGTTTTATAATCTGTACGCCTATGACATCCTCTGACCTCTGACATCAGAACAGGAAAAACTCCCCCAAAACCCTTGAAGGGAAGAAACCTTCAGGAGAGCAACAGAGGAGGATCCTCTATCAGGATGGACAGAAGTACAATAGATGTTATGTGTACAGAATGAACAGCATAACAGTTACAACACATTCAATGCATATGACATAATGATTCATATAATGAGAGTAGTAGCATGATGAAGTTACAACACATTCAATGCATATGACATAATGATTCATATGAGAGTAGTAGCATGATGAAGTTACAACACATTCAATGTATATGACATAATGATTCATATAATGAGAGTAGCAGCATGATGAAGTTACAACACATTCAATGTATATGACATAATGATTCATATGAGAGTAGTAGCATGATGAAGTTACAACACATTCAATGTATATGACATAATGATTCATATAATGAGAGTAGCAGCATGATGAAGTTACAACACATTCAATGTATATGACATAATGATTCATATAATGAGAGTAGCAGCATGATGAAGTTACAACACATTCAATGCATATGACATAATGATTCATATAATGAGAGTAGTAGCATGATGAAGTTACAACACATTCAATGCATATGACATAATTATTCATACAATGAGAGTAGTAGCATGATGAAGTTACAACACATTCAATGCATATGACATAATGATTCATACAATGAGAGGAGTAGCATGATGAAGTTACAACACATTCAATGCATATGACATTATGATTCATACAATGAGAGTAGTAGCATGATGAAGTTACAACACATTCAATGCATATGACATAATGATTCATACAATGAGAGTAGTAGCATGATGAAGTTACAACACATTTAATGCATATGACATAATGATTCATACAATGAGAGTAGTAGCATGATGAAGTTACAACACATTCAATGCATATGACATAATGATTCATACAATGAGAGTAGTAGCATGATGAAGTTACAACACATTAAATGCATATGACATAATTATTCATACAATGAGAGTAGTAGCATGATGAAGTTACAACACATTCAATGTATATGACATAATGATTCATACAATGAGATTAGTAGCATGATGAAGTTACAACACATTCAATGCATATGACATAATGATTCATACAATGATAGTAGCATGATGAAGTTACAACACATTCAATGCATATGACATAATGATTCATACAATGAGAGTAGTAGCATGATGAAGTTACAACACATTCAATGCATATGACATAATGATTCATACAATGAGAGTAGTAGCATGATGAAGTTACAACAAATTCAATGCATATGACATAATGATTCATATGAGAGTAGTAGCATGATGAAGTTACAACACATTCAATGCATATGACATATTGATTCATATAATGAGAGTAGTAGCATGATGAAGTTACAACACATTCAATGTATAAGACAATGATTCATATAATGAGAGTAGTAGGATGATGAAGTTACAACACATTCAATGCATATGACATAATGATTCATACAATGAGAGTAGTAGCATGATGAAGTTACAACACATTCAATGCATATGACAATGATTCATATAATGAGAGTAGTAGCATGATGAAGTGACAACACATTCAATGCATATGACATAATTATTCATAAAATGAGAGTAGTAGCATGATGAAGTTACAACAAATTCAATGCATATGACATAATGATTCATATGAGAGTAGTAGCATGATGAAGTTACAACACATTCAATGCATATGACATAATGATTCATACAATGAGAGTAGTAGAGGTTTATATCTTGGCTGTAGTTTGTAGTTTTTTGCAGCGTACAGCTTTTCAATGTTGCTTGGGGGTCTGGAAGAGGAGCAGTGTGGACTCCGTCGTGGTTCAGTGGAGCAGATCTTTACCCTCAGACTGCTGGAGGGTCCTGGAGTTACCCCACCAGTCTACATGTGCTCTGTGGACTTGGAGAGGCTTTAGACCGGGTCCCTCTGGGTTCTTGTGGGGGGGCTGCAGGAGTATGGGGTTCATATCCCGGTGGGTGTGGCAGTAGGAGCTGTGTTCGTATCCCGGTGGGTGTAGCAGTAGGAGCTGTGTTCGTGTCCCGGTGGGTGTCACAGTAGGAGCTGTGTTCGTATCCCGGTGGGTGTAGCAGTAGGAGCTGTGTTCGTATCCCGGTGGGTGTAGCAGTAGGAGCTGTGTTCGTATCCTGGTGGGTGTGGCAGTAGGAGCTGTGTTCGTGTCCCGGTGGGTGTGGCAGTAGGAGCTGTGTTCGTGTCCCGGTGGGTGGCCTCCACCAGGGCTGCCCTTCATCACCGGTCCTGTTCCTGACTTCATGGACAGGATATCTAGGAGCAGCCGGGAGGAGAACGTCAGGTTCAGGGTCTCAGGATCCTCTGCTGGTTGCAGGTGATGTGGTCCTGTTGGCCTCTTCAGACCTCCAGCTTCTCTGGGGAGGTTTGCAGCCGAGTGTGAAGCGGTGGGATGAGGGTAACCTCCTCCAGACCTGAGGCCATGGTGCTCTGCCGGAAACCGGTGGATTGCTCCTCCAGGTGGGACGGAGAGCCTACCTCAAGAGAAGGAGTTCAAGTATCTCAGGGTCTTGTTCACGAGTGAGGGTCAGATGGAGCAGGAGATCGACCGGCGGATCGGTGGTGAAGAGGAGCTGAGCCGGAAGGAGAAGATCTCAATTTACCAGGCGGTCTACGTTCAGACCCTCATGGTCACGAACTCTGTGACCGAAAGAACGAGGTCTCAGATACAAGCGGCTGAAATGAGTTTCCTCTGTAGGGCTCAGCCTTAGAGATAGGGTAAGGAGATGAGTTTCCTCTGTAGGGCTCAGCCTTAGAGACAGGGTAAGGAGATGAGTTTCCTCCGTAGGGCTCAGCCTTAGAGATAGGGTAAGGAGATGAGTTTCCTCCGTAGGGCTCAGCCTTAGAGATAGGGTAAGGAGATGAGTTTCCTCCGTAGGGCTCAGCCTTAGAGATAGGGTAAGGAGATGAGTTTCCTCCGTAGGGCTCAGCCTTAGAGATAGGGTAGGGAGATGAGTTTTCTCTGTAGGGCTCAGCCTTAGAGATAGGGTAATGAGATGAGGTTCCTCTGTAGGGCTCGGCCTTAGAGATAGGGTAAGGAGATGAGTTTCCTCTGTAGGGCTCAGCCTTAGAGATAGGGTAAGGAGATGAGTTTCCTCTGTAGGGCTCAGCCTTAGAGATAGGGTAAGGAGATGAGTTTCCTCTGTAGGGCTCGGCCTTAGAGATAGGGTAAGGAGATGAGTTTCCTCTGTAGGGCTCGGCCTTAGAGATAGGGTAAGGAGATGAGTTTCCTCTGTAGGGCTCGGCCTTAGAGATAGGGTAAGGAGATGAGTTTCCTCTGTAGGGCTCGGCCTTAGAGATAGGGTAAGGAGATGAGTTTCCTCTGTAGGGCTCAGCCTTAGAGATAGGGTAAGGAGATGAGTTTCCTCTGTAGGGCTCAGCCTTAGAGATAGGGTAAGGAGATGAGTTTCCTCTGTAGGGCTCGGCCTTAGAGATAGGGTAAGGAGATGAGTTTCCTCTGTAGGGCTCGGCCTTAGAGATAGGGTAAGGAGATGAGTTTCCTCTGTAGGGCTCAGCCTTAGAGATAGGGTAAGGAGATGAGTTTCCTCTGTAGGGCTCGGCCTTAGAGATAGGGTAAGGAGATGAGTTTCCTCTGTAGGGCGGCCGGGCTCAGCCGGTAGTAGTTTGGTTGGTTTGGGTCACATGTGATTAGTTGTTTACATCAGTGTGTGAGCAAGTTGTAACTACACTGGCACTTCCACAGGACATTGAACTTGGGTGTTTTCTTGCCCCAAACTGAGCCTTACAGGCAGTAAAACCAGGTCAATACATTACGATTTAATATAACACTATAATACTGAAGTCACATGAACTTATAGCTGTAACCTCACTATTGTTTGCTGCATTATAATATGTCCTTTCTGCACTGAGCTGCTGTGTCTCTCTCTCTCTGTCAGTCAAACACTTGCTCGCCCAGTGTGCAGCCGACCGAGACGGGAGGGGGAAGGGCCTCTCTCTCTTTCCCTCCCTCTCTCTCTCCCTCCCTCTATCTCCATCTCTCCCTCCCTCTCTCCCTCCCTCCCTCCCTCCCTCCCTTTCTCTCTCCCTCCCTCTGTCTCCCTCTCTCCCTCCCTCCCTCCCTCCCTCCCTCTCTCCCTCCCTCTGTCTCCCTCTCTCCCTCCCTCCCTCCCTCTATCTCCCTCCCTCTATCTCCCTCTCAGTAGAATCCAGAGGACGGACGCTTGCTTGTTTTTATTTTAGAGATTCACTTCTTGTTGCTTTCCATCCGTCTGCTTTGTCTCCTGTGGACAGACGGACGCTCTTCATCCTCATCTTCATCACCTCCTCCTCCCCATCCTCGTCCTCCTCCTCCTCCTCCTCCTCCTCCGGCGGTGGGACTGTGTGTCGGACCGCCGACGGGATGTCAGAGACTAACAGAAAGTTGGAGTGTGTGCGTCGTACCGTCGTGTGATCTGATTGGCTGATCGATTGCTCAAAGTTAACATCCCACTCATGAATTCTTTTCATCGTCACCATAGCGACCGGCGACCTTGGCGGCAGCGGCGGTTTCCAGACGATGTTTTGAGACTTTAGAGCTCAGTATATATACAGCATATATATGTATTTATATATGTATATATAAGGACCAGGATGCAGGTGTCCATAGCGTGTAATGTAGGCGGAGGCGGAGGCGGGGCCAACGAGCACACCCTGAAGGAACGGCGGGTGGCAATGAACAGCAGCAGCGCCCCCGCCTGTCAGACAAAGGCCAGGGTGGAGCCGGTGAACAGACACACCCTCTTAGGCCACGCCCACATGAAGGAGGCCCTCGGCCGTCATAGCAACATGAAGTACAGGTGAGAGAGAGAGACGTCACATGACCAGGCAGGTGCAGTGAGTCGACTCATGTTACAGCGTGTGTGTGTGTGTGTGTGTGTGTGTGTGTGTGTGTGTGTGTGTGTACCTGCTCAGTAACCCTTGTTGTATTCACATTATTGTATATCAATGTATTGTATATAGTTTGTCTGTAGTCTGGTTTTTAGTTTGATTTGTAGTCTGGTTTGTAGTCTGGTTTGTAGTCTGGTTTGTAGTTTCATTTGTAGTCTGGTTTGTAGTCTGGTTTGTAGTTTCATTTGTAGTCTGGTTTGTAGTCTGGTTTGTAGTTTCATTTGTAGTCTGGTTTGTAGTCTGGTTTGTAGTTTGGTTTGTAGTCTGGTTTGTAGTCTGGTCTGTAGTCTGGTTTGTAGTCTGGTTTGTAGTCTGGTTTGTAGTCTGGTTTGTAGTTTCATTTGTAGTCTGGTTTGTAGTCTGGTTTGTAGTCTGGTTTGTAGTCTGGTTTGTAGTTTCATTTGTAGTCTGGTTTGTAGTCTGGTTTGTAGTTTGGTTTGTAGTCTGGTTTGTAGTCTGGTTTGTAGTCTGGTTTGTAGTCTGGTTTGTAGTCTGGTTTGTAGTCTGGTTTGTAGTTTGGTTTGTAGTCTGGTTTGTAGTCTGGTTTGTAGTCTGGTTTGTAGTCTGGTTTGTAGTTTGATTTGTAGTCTGGTTTGTAGTCTGGTTTGTAGTTTCATTTGTAGTCTGGTTTGTAGTCTGGTTTGTAGTCTGGTTTGTAGTTTGGTTTGTAGTCTGGTTTGTAGTCTGGTTTGTAGTTTGGTTTGTAGTCTGGTTTGTAGTCTGGTTTGTAGTCTGGTTTGTAGTCTGGTTTGTAGTTTGATTTGTAGTCTGGTTTCTAGTCTGGTTTGTAGTCTGGTTTGTAGTTTGGTTTGTAGTCTGGTTTGTAGTCTGGTTTGTAGTCTGGTTTGTAGTTTGATTTGTAGTCTGGTTTGTAGTCTGGTTTGTAGTCTGGTTTGTAGTTTGGTTTGTAGTCTGGTTTGTAGTTTGATTTGTAGTCTGGTTTGTAGTCTGGTTTGTAGTTTCATTTGTAGTCTGGTTTGTAGTCTGGTTTGTAGTCTGGTTTGTAGTCTGGTTTGTAGTCTGGTTTGTAGTTTGATTTGTAGTATGGTTTGTAGTTTGGTTTGTAGTCTGGTTTGTAGTTTGATTTGTAGTCTGGTTTGTAGTCTGGTTTGTAGTCTGGTTTGTAGTTTGATTTGTAGTCTGGTTTGTAGTCTGGTTTGTAGTCTGGTTTGTAGTTTGGTTTGTAGTCTGGTTTGTAGTTTGATTTGTAGTCTGGTTTGTAGTCTGGTTTGTAGTTTCATTTGTAGTCTGGTTTGTAGTCTGGTTTGTAGTCTGGTTTGTAGTTTCATTTGTAGTCTGGTTTGTAGTCTGGTTTGTAGTCTGGTTTGTAGTTTGGTTTGTAGTCTGGTTTGTAGTTTGGTTTGTAGTCTGGTTTGTAGTCTGGTTTGTAGTCTGGTTTGTAGTCTGGTTTGTAGTTTCATTTGTAGTCTGGTTTGTAGTCTGGTTTGTAGTTTCATTTGTAGTCTGGTTTGTAGTCTGGTTTGTAGTCTGGTTTGTAGTCTGGTTTGTAGTTTGGTTTGTAGTCTGGTTTGTAGTTTGATTTGTAGTCTGGTTTGTAGTCTGGTTTGTAGTCTGGTTTGTAGTTTGATTTGTAGTCTGGTTTGTAGTTTGGTTTGTAGTCTGGTTTGTAGTCTGATTTGTAGTCTGGTTTGTAGTCTGGTTTGTAGTCTGGTTTGTAGTTTGGTTTGTAGTCTGGTTTGTAGTCTGGTTTGTAGTCTGGTTTGTAGTCTGATTTGTAGTCTGGTTTGTAGTCTGGTTTGTAGTCTGGTTTGTAGTTTGGTTTGTAGTCTGGTTTGTAGTCTGGTTTGTAGTCACATGACTTTGATGATTTTTGTTTGAATGTCAGTCCCCATTGCAGTTTCTACCCTGATGAAGACTTTAAGAGGTTATCCATTTATTAATAAATAATGTACCTTTACACACCAGGAACAAGGAACCATACCAGAACCACTTCTTTAATAAGAAGGTTTGAATTGATTGATGAGGGTTCAGAAACAGAGGTTTTAAGGTTCAGGATACAGTCAGGTTAGGGGTTAGGGATTATAACTAGGGAGTTAGGAGCTAGGGATAAGGGGTTTGGCGTTAGGTGTTAGGGGATAAGGATTAGGGGATAGGGATTATTAGTTCAGGGTTTGGGGTTATTGGTTAGAGATTAGGGGTTATTGGTTATTGGTTAGAGATTAGGGTTTATTGGTTAGAGATTAGGGGTTAGGGGTTATTGGTTAGGGGTTAGGGGTTATTGGTTAGAGATTAGGGGTTAGGGGTTATTGGTTAGGGGTTAG
>JACSYO010000456.1:27500-32500 GCA_016806645.1 Ophiodon elongatus
AACCAGAGTCTGGAGCTTTAGTCCCAGGTTAGTCTGCTAAAGAACCAGAGTCTGGAGCTTTAGTCCCAGGTTAGTCTGCTAAAGAACCAGAGTCTGGAGCTTTAGTCCCAGGTTAGTCTGCTAAAGAACCAGAGTCTGGAGCTTTAGTCCCAGTTTAGTCTGCTAAAGAACCAGAGTCTGGAGCTTTAGTCCCAGGTTAGTCTGCTAAAGAACCAGAGTCTGGAGCTTTAGTCCCAGGTTAGTCTGCTAAAGAACCAGAGTCTGGAGCTTTAGTCCCAGGTTAGTCTGCTAAAGAACCAGAGTCTGGAGCTTTAGTCCCAGGTTAGTCTGCTAAAGAACCAGAGTCTGGAGCTTTAGTCCCAGGTTAGTCTGCTAAAGAACCAGAGTCTGGAGCTTTAGTCCCAGGTTAGTCTGCTAAAGAACCAGAGTCTGGAGCTTTAGTCCCAGGTTAGTCTGCTAAAGAACCAGAGTCTGGAGCTTTAGTCCCAGGTTAGTCTGCTAAAGAACCAGAGTCTGGAGCTTTAGTCCCAGGTTAGTCTGCTAAAGAACCAGAGTCTGGAGCTTTAGTCCCAGGTTAGTCTGCTAAAGAACCAGAGTCTGGAGCTTTAGTCCCAGGTTAGTCTGCTAAAGAACCAGAGTCTGGAGCTTTAGTCCCAGGTTAGTCTGCTAAAGAACCAGAGTCTGGAGCTTTAGTCCCAGGTTAGTCTGCTAAAGAACCAGAGTCTGGAGCTTTAGTCCCAGGTTAGAAAACCAACACACCCAAACCAACACTTTAGTCTGCTAAAGAACCAGAGTCTGGAGCTTTAGTCCCAGGTTAGTCTGCTAAAGAACCAGAGTCTGGAGCTTGCCTTAGTCTAGACCAGAGTCTGAGCTTTAGTCCCAGGTTAGTCTAAGAACCAGAGTCTGGAGCTTAGTCCCAGGTTATCTGCTAAAGAACCAGAGTCTGGAGCTTTAGTCCCAGGTTAGTCTGCTAAAGAACCAGAGTCTGGAGCTTTAGTCCCAGGTTAGTCTGCTAAAGAACCAGAGTCTGGAGCTTTAGTCCCAGGTTAGTCTGCTAAAGAACCAGAGTCTGGAGCTTTAGTCCCAGGTTAGTCTGCTAAAGAACCAGAGTCTGGAGCTTTAGTCCCAGGTTAGTCTGCTAAAGAACCAGAGTCTGGAGCTTTAGTCCCAGGTTAGTCTGCTAAAGAACCAGAGTCTGGAGCTTTAGTCCCAGGTTAGTCTGCTAAAGAACCAGAGTCTGGAGCTTTAGTCCCAGGTTAGTCTGCTAAAGAACCAGAGTCTGGAGCTTTAGTCCCAGGTTAGTCTGCTAAAGAACCAGAGTCTGGAGCTTTAGTCCCAGGTTAGTCTGCTAAAGAACCAGAGTCTGGAGCTTTAGTCCCAGGTTAGTCTGCTAAAGAACCAGAGTCTGGAGCTTTAGTCCCAGTTTAGTCTGCTAAAGAACCAGAGTCTGGAGCTTTAGTCCCAGGTTAGTCTGCTAAAGAACCAGAGTCTGGAGCTTTAGTCCCAGGTTAGTCTGCTAAAGAACCAGAGTCTGGAGCTTTAGTCCCAGGTTAGTCTAGAATTTGTCAGTATGCTAAAGAACCAGAGTCTGGAGCTGCTAGCTGTTTAGTCCCAGGTTAGTCTGCTAAAACCGAGTCTGAGCTTTAGTCCCAGGTTAGTCTGCTAAGAACCAGAGTCTGAGCAGACAGGCTTTAGTCCCAGGTTAGTCTGCTAAAGAACCAGAGTCTGGAGCTTTAGTCCCAGGTTAGTCTGCTAAAGAACCAGAGTCTGGAGCTTTAGTCCCAGGTTAGTCTGCTAAAGAACCAGAGTCTGGAGCTTTAGTCCCAGGTTAGTCTGCTAAAGAACCAGAGTCTGGAGCTTTAGTCCCAGGTTAGTCTGCTAGAGAACCAGAGTCTGGAGCTTTAGTCCCAGGTTAGTCTGCTAAAGAACCAGAGTCTGGAGCTTTAGTCCCAGGTTAGTCTGCTAAAGAACCAGAGTCTGGAGCTTTAGTCCCAGGTTAGTCTGCTAGAGAACCAGAGTCTGGAGCTTTAGTCCCAGGTTAGTCTGCTAAAGAACCAGAGTCTGGAGCTTTAGTCCCAGGTTAGTCTGCTAAAGAACCAGAGTCTGGAGCTTTAGTCCCAGGTTAGTCTGCTAAAGAACCAGAGTCTGGAGCTTTAGTCCCAGTTTAGTCTGCTAAAGAACCAGAGTCTGGAGCTTTAGTCCCAGGTTAGTCTGCTAAAGAACCAGAGTCTGGAGCTTTAGTCCCAGGTTAGTCTGCTAAAGAACCAGAGTCTGGAGCTTTAGTCCCAGGTTAGTCTGCTAAAGAACCAGAGTCTGGAGCTTTAGTCCCAGGTTAGTCTGCTAAAGAACCAGAGTCTGGAGCTTTAGTCCCAGGTTAGTCTGCTAAAGAACCAGAGTCTGGAGCTTTAGTCCCAGGTTAGTCTGCTAAAGAACCAGAGTCTGGAGCTTTAGTCCCAGGTTAGTCTGCTAAAGAACCAGAGTCTGGAGCTTTAGTCCCAGGTTAGTCTGCTAAAGAACCAGAGTCTGGAGCTTTAGTCCCAGGTTAGTCTGCTAAAGAACCAGAGTCTGGAGCTTTAGTCCCAGGTTAGTCTGCTAAAGAACCAGAGTCTGGAGCTTTAGTCCCAGGTTAGTCTGCTAAAGAACCAGAGTCTGGAGCTTTAGTCCCAGGTTAGTCTGCTAAAGAACCAGAGTCTGGAGCTTTAGTCCCAGGTTAGTCTGCTAAAGAACCAGAGTCTGGAGCTTTAGTCCCAGGTTAGTCTGCTAGAGAACCAGAGTCTGGAGCTTTAGTCCCAGGTTAGTCTGCTAGAGAACCAGAGTCTGGAGCTTTAGTCCCAGTTTAGTCTGCTAAAGAACCAGAGTCTGGAGCTTTAGTCCCAGTTTAGTCTGCTAAAGAACCAGAGTCTGGAGCTTTAGTCCCAGTTTAGTCTGCTAGAGAACCAGAGTCTGGAGCTTTAGTCCCAGGTTAGTCTGCTAGAGAACCAGAGTCTGGAGCTTTAGTCCCAGGTTAGTCTGCTAGAGAACCAGAGTCTGGAGCTTTAGTCCCAGGTTAGTCTGCTAGAGAACCAGAGTCTGGAGCTTTAGTCCCAGGTTAGTCTGCTAGAGAACCAGAGTCTGGAGCTTTAGTCCCAGTTTAGTCTGCTAAAGAACCAGAGTCTGTAGCTTTAGTCCCAGTTTAGTCTGCTAAAGAACCAGAGTCTGGAGCTTTAGTCCCAGTTCCTTACTTAATGGTAAGGCTGTGGTTTTATTTCAGTTTCTTTCTTTTTTCTCTTTTTTTCTTTACAAGTTACAAAACAGGTTCAACTCAATGAAAACAGTCACAGTGTCAACATGTTAAAAGAGCTAAGTATTTATTCTCTAACGGTAGAGGTCGCTTGTCACTCAAAACCTGTTCCCCTGACGGCAGAGTAGACTTGTGCCCAAGCCTTTTCCTCTAACGGTCAAAGTCAATCCAGATTTCTATATAGTTGCACACATCAAGCCTACCTCAAACGGTAGAGATAGCTTGTCACTCTAAACCTGTTCCCCTGAAGGTAGAGGCTCTAAACCCGTTCCTCTGAAGGTAGAGGCTCTAAACCTGTTCCCTGAAGGTAGAGGCTCTAAACCTGTTCCTCTGAAGGTAGAGGCTCTAAACCCGTTCCCCTGAAGGTAGAGGCTCTAAACCTGTTCCTCTGAAGGTAGAGGCTCTAAACCTGTTCTCTGAAGGTAGAGGCTCTAAACCCGTTCCTCTGAAGGTAGAGGCTCTAAACCCGTTCCTCTGAAGGTAGAGGCTCTAAACCCGTTCCCCTGAAGGTAGAGGCTCTAAACCCGTTCCTCTGAAGGTAGAGGCTCTAAACCTGTTCCTCTGATGGTAGAGGCTCTAAACCTGTTCCTCTGAAGGTAGAGGCTCTAAACCTGTTCCCCTGAAGGTAGAGGCTCTAAACCTGTTCTCTGAAGGTAGAGGCTCTAAACCCGTTCCCCTGAAGGTAGAGGCTCTAAACCCGTTCCCCTGAAGGTAGAGGCTCTAAACCCGTTCCCCTGAAGGTAGAGGCTCTAAACCCGTTCCCCTGAAGGTAGAGGCTCTAAACCCGTTCCCCTGAAGGTAGAGGCTCTAAACCTGTTCCCTGAAGGTAGAGGCTCTAAACCTGTTCCCCTGAAGGTAGAAGCTCTAAACCTGTTCCCTGAAGGTAGAGGCTCTAAACCCGTTCCCCTGAAGGTAGAGGCTCTAAACCCGTTCCCCTGAAGGTAGAGGCTCTAAACCTGTTCCTCTGATGGTAGAGGCTCTAAACCTGTTCCCCTGAAGGTAGAGGCTCTAAACCTGTTCCTCTGAAGGTAGAGGCTCTAAACCTGTTCCCTGAAGGTAGAGGCTCTAAACCTGTTCTCTGAAGGTAGAGGCTCTAAACCTGTTCCTCTGAAGGTAGAGGCTCTAAACCTGTTCCCTGAAGGTAGAGGCTCTAAACCTGTTCCCTGAAGGTAGAGGCTCTAAACCTGTTCCCTGAAGGTAGAGGCTCTAAACCTGTTCCCTGAAGGTAGAGGCTCTAAACCTGTTCCCTGAAGGTAGAGGCTCTAAACCTGTTCCCCTGAAGGTAGAGGCTCTAAACCTGTTCCCCTGAAGGTAGAGGTAACTTGTATTCAAGCCTTTCCTCTGACGGTCGAAGTCAGTCCAGGTTTCTATAAGCTGAGAGATTCCCTGTCCTAGTCTCAGAGAGCTAGGAGGGAGATCCCCGTCTCCTATCAGGTTCAATAGACACAGAAGCGGTCCACTCCTCCTCCTCTTCACGTGTCACACATCATCATACATCCTTTCTCCAATCAGAGTACAGGAAGTTCGTTGCCTTTATATGGTCATAAAAAATGAAGAATCCTTTTACATAGGATACAATATATAATACCCATTATGCAGAAATGATTATACATTATAGCATCTTATGCAGGTTATACGCACACAAGCATACTTTTAGACTTTTCATTTCCTACGATCATTCAACAGTTCGGGCCATCAGTCATACAGGGTTAGGGGTTCA
>JACSYO010000456.1:37500-42500 GCA_016806645.1 Ophiodon elongatus
CTGTCTGTCTGATCACCTGTCTGTCTGACCAGCTGTCTGTCTGACCACCTGACTGTCTGACCAGCTGTCTGTCTGATAACCTGTCTGTCTGACCACCTGACTGTCTGATCACCTGTCTGTCTGATAACCTGTCTGTCTGACCACCTGACTGTCTGATCACCTGTCTGTCTTTCTGTCTGTCTGACCACCTGTCTGTCTTTCTGTCTGTCTGACTGATAACCTGTCTGTCTCTCTGCCTGTCTGTCTCTCAGCGTGGTGTCTCCGTAGTGAAGGCGTCAGCTCGGTTCTTCTCGGAGTCTCCAACACGGAACAGCTGCTGGAGAACCTCGGTTCTATCAGGGTACTGACAGGAGCTACATTTACTCAACTACTGAAGTACAATTATGAAGTACTTGTACTTAATTTGTGTGTTTCAATTTCCTGCCAGTTTACTTTCACCCGCCTACATTTATTTATTCATCATAAACCTAAAGGTTCTGATCATTGTCTTTGTTTCATAAAGGTTCTGATCATTGTCTTTGTTTCATAAAGGTTCTGATCATTGTCTTTGTTTCATAAAGGTTCTGATCATTGTCTTTGTTTCCTAAAGGTTCTGATCATTGTCTTTGTTTCATAAAGGTTCTGATCATTGTCTTTGTTTCATAAAGGTTCTGATCATTGTCTTTGTTTCATAAAGGTTCTGTCTCAGCTGACTCCGCCCCTCATTGCAGAGATGGACGCGTTGCTCGGCAACAAGCCGCGAAACGGCAAGAAGGAGGCGAGAAGCTGAGGAGGACGAGGAGGAAGAACGTAAAGAACATCAATCAGAAAGTAAACTCTTACTTTATAAGAACCATCATAAATAAATGCTACATTTATATTAATGAAGCTGAACTTATTATTTTACTGTAAAATGACGAATACAAATGTTTATTGGTTGATAGTAATGATGTCATTAAATATGAATTATTGAATCATTAGTTTATTATGTGAAATAATTACTTTTACATAAGAGAATGAGATATAGCAATTTTATTCTGAATGCATTCATAAATTATTTATTAAGTTTATTGCTACACACATTTTAGTATTTTATTTACTTTACGATTATCAAATGATTTTTAAAACAACATAAAACTATGAATTTTACATATATAGAAGGAACCGACAGCAATTATTAACATTTAACAAAGTATTAACTATCTAAATTATGTTTTACAAACATTTGGTATTGATTATAAAATACTGAATATAGTATTTAAAATGTTCTGAGTGAAACAAACTGATAATATAACAGTAATGACAGTATTACTAATAATTATTAAACATTAATTATCATTTCATTGTTTATTATGGTTTGATAACTGTTGATGAAAGTTTAATTAACTTTAAATTGACCTTTTATTAATGATGGTTGTTATAAAGTGTCAACGAAAGAAGGAAACAAGGAGACGTGGAAGGAGTGAAGGACACTAAAGGAAAGAAGGACATTAAGAAGGAGACGAGGAAGGAGTGAAGGACACTAAAGGAAAGAAGGACATTAAGAAGGAGACGAGGAAGGAGTGAGGAAGGAGTGAAGGACACTAAAGGAAAGAAGGACATTAAGAAGGAGACGAGGAAGGAGTGAGGAAGGAGTGAAGGACACTAAAGGAAAGAAGGACAATGAATCATATTCAGTCGTCATGGAGACGGACAGAAATATATCGGAACATTTATTCTTCTTTTAATAATCATGTTGGTGCAGAGTTTCATCCAATAACCTCTAAATAATATCAGGAGATTAAAAAGCTACATTAAGCTGGTTATTCTTTCTAATTAAATATTATCGCTACGTTATTTATTTATTTAACGTTTCTTACTGGGAGAACGGTGTTTTATTGTGAAAGGGTGTCAGCTGATTTCCACCATAAAGGAAATAATATATTCGTCATCTTGATCAAATAAAATGTTTTTGTTTGAACATTTTGACATATTTCCTCATCATAACCACCAAAGTACTCAATAAATAACAATAACAACAATGGAATCAAAACAAGAACCGTTGATGTGGAAAACCCCTGAAATATAGAAGACTTTTATGGATGAATGTGAGTTATTAAGTGAAGACTTTTAATTTGAATTAAGTCTGAACGAACAGGAAGTTAAATCCTTCTGTTTTGTTTCTTTATAGATAATTTAGTGAACTAATATTTTCAGAAACTTTTAAAGTCAAAACACTGTGACAATTACACATTTTATATATATATATATATATATATATATATATATATGTATATATATATATATACATATATATATATATATATATATATTTAATTTTTTTTAACCTCTAATTTTAAAATTAAAAGAAGCGTGAGAGAATAAAAAAATAAAAAAGATGAATATGAGGTTTAAGCTCCAATCATCTTATTATTATTATTTATTTAAAATATATATATATTTTTTTTTAACCTCCAATTGTCTTTTATTTTTTTAAATTCTCAGGCTTTTCTTAATTTCAGAATAAGAGTCTGGATTAAAGGTGGTCTCTCACTGTGTTTCATGTTTATGAATATGAATCTGTTTCATGAATGATGTTCCTGTAGTTCTTTAGAATGAATCTAACCTCAGCCCGCGGGGTCGCGACCTTTCAGGGTCGCGACCTTTCAGGGTCATCGCCTCCTCGTCACAAAAACACGGGATTCATTCATTTTGTGTTTTATTATCGTTTATTGTTGTTTTTAAAGGATTAAAACGTCTTTCATGTCAAAATGGAAATTAGATATGAAACATTAAATGGAACTGAGAAATGAAATGTAAAAGATATATGTTTGCATTTAATAACATGTATATTATTATGGTTGTAATAATTATGAACATTATTATTATCATTATAATTATTTTAGTTAATGTAAATATTATCATAATTGTAATAATAATAATTCTTCTTATTGTTGTTAATATTATTAATAATATTATTTTATTATTATATTCTATTATAATGATTTTAGTTTTTGTGAATTTTATCATAGTTGTGATAATTATTTTTATTGTTGTTAATATTATTATTGTCTTTTATCAGCTAATATTTTTGTTTTACTTCCAGTTTTTTATGTCCAGCTGTTTCATTTCAAATGTTTGTCTCGTTAAATACGTTAAATAATCACTTATTAAAATTATGCAAATGAGTTCAACCCTTTAAGGATGAGCAGGTCTGCCCAGGTGCATTGTGGGAGGTCGCATGGCTTCTTTTGGCCCCTGATGTAAACGACTCTCCTGGAGAATATTAATAAAGTTATTCAATCAACGTTCGGCCCTTTGAGTCCAGCAGGGGGCGCTGCACACGCAGTACTGAGCAGGAAGTACCTGGGGAGAGGGGGGGTGGAGAGAGAGGGGGGGTGGAGAGAGAGGGGGGTGGAGAGGGGGGTGGGAGAGAGGGGGTGGAGAGGGGGGTGGAGAGAGGGGGTGGAGAGAGAGGGGGAGAGAGAGGGGGGTGGAGAGGGGGGGAGAGAGTGGGGTGGAGAGAGGGGGAGAGAGAGGGGGTGGAGAGAGAGGGGTGGAGAGGGGGTGGATGGGAGAGAGGGGGTGGAGAGTGGGGAGGAGAGGTGGATGAGAGAGGGGGTGGGGAGAGGTGGAGAGAGAGGCGGTGGAGAGGGGGTGGGGAGAGAGGGGGTGGAGAGAGAGGGGGTGGAGAGGGGGTGGAGAGAGAGGGGGAGGGGGTGGGGAGAGAGGGGGTGGAGAGAGAGGGGTGGGGAGGGGGTGGGGAGAGAGGGGGAGAGAGAGGGGGAGAGAGAGGGGGTGGAGAGAGAGGGGGTGGAGAGGGGGGTGGAGAGAGAGGGGGTGGAGAGAGAGGGGGTGGAGAGGGGGTGGGGAGAGAGGGGTGGAGAGGGTGGGGAGAGAGAGGGGGTGGAGAGGGGGGGAGAGAGGGGTGGGAGAGAGAGGGGGTGGAGAGGGGGTGGAGAGAGAGGGGGTGGAGAGAGAGGGGGTGGAGAGGGGGTGGAGAGAGGGTGGGGTGGGAGGGGGGGTGGAGAGAGAGGGGGGGTGGAGAGGGTGGGGAGAGAGGGGGGGTGGAGAGGGGGGGTGGAGAGGAGGGGGGGTGGAGAGGGGGGTGGGGAGAGAGGGGGGGTGGAGAGGGGGGGTGGGGCGGTGGGGGGCTGGAGAGGGGGGGTGGGGGGGGTTGGAGAGAGAGGGGGGGGTGGAGGGGGTGGAAAGAGAGGGGGGGTCTCTCTCTCTGTGTCTGTTACCCTGGTCCTGGTCCTCTCCTGGTTCTGGTCCTCAGCTGGTCCTGGTCCTCGTCCTCATCTGGTCCTGGTCCTCTCCTGGTCCTGGTCCTCTCCTGGTCCTGGTCCTCAGCTGGTCCTGGTCCTGGTCCTCTCCTGGTCCTGGTCCTCTCCTGGT
Organism: Ophiodon elongatus; assembly: GCA_016806645.1. Taxonomy (NCBI): domain Eukaryota; kingdom Metazoa; phylum Chordata; class Actinopteri; order Perciformes; family Hexagrammidae; genus Ophiodon; species Ophiodon elongatus. The sequence continues at coordinate 41,857 of JACSYO010000456.1, forward strand.
TCTGGTCCTCAGCTGGTCCTGGTCCTGGTCCTCTCCTGGTCCTGGTCCTCTCCTGGTCCTGGTCCTCTCCTGGTCCTTCCACCTTCTTCATAACTCCTCTGACATGAAACAGAATGCCGGCAGTTGGTTCATAGTAAAGTATAACTCGCCTCCTCGCCTCCTCGCCTCCTCGCCTCCACGCCTCCACGCCTCCTCGCCTCCACGCCTCCTCGCCTCCACGCCTCCACGCCTCCTCGCCTCCTCGCCTCCACGCCTCCACGCCTCCTCGCCTCCTCGCCTCCTCGCCTCCACGCCTCCACGCCTCCTCGCCTCCTCGCGTCCTCGCCTCCACGCCTCCTCGCCTCCTCGCGTCCTCGCCTCCTCGCCTCCTCGCGTCCTCGCGTCCTCGCCTCCTTGCCTCCACGGCATCTGTTTTATTTTATTCCTATAATCAAATGAAAAGGTGTTGTGGAGCTCGAGGTGCCCACAACCAGCAAGATCAGCTCCTCCTCCACCGCCCGATGAGGGGCGGAGCTTCTCACCACCCGATTAGGGGCGGAGCTTCTCACCACCCGATGAGGGGCGGAGCTTCTCACCGCCCGATGAGGGGCGGAGCTTCTCACCACCCGATGAGGGGCGGAGCTTCTCACCGCCCGATTAGGGGC
>JACSYO010000456.1:50000-57500 GCA_016806645.1 Ophiodon elongatus
AGACGAGGACAAGAGACGGAGACAAGAGACGGAGACAAGAGACGGAGACAAGAGACGAGGACAAGAGACGGAGACAAGAGACGGAGACAAGAGACGGAGACAAGAGACGGAGACAAGAGACGAGGACAAGAGACGGAGACAAGAGACGGAGACAAGAGACGGAGACAAGAGACGGAGACAAGAGACGGAGACAAGAGACGAGGACAAGAGACGAGGACAAGAGACGGAGACAAGAGACGGAGACAAGAGACGAGGACAAGAGACGGAGACAAGAGACGGAGACAAGAGACGGAGACAAGAGACGAGGACAAGAGACGAGGACAAGAGACGGAGACAAGAGACGAGGACAAGAGACGGAGACAAGAGACGGAGACAAGAGACGAGGACAAGAGACGGAGACAAGAGACGAGGACAAGAGACGGAGACAAGAGACGGAGACAAGAGACGAGGACAAGAGACGGAGACAAGAGACGGAGACAAGAGACGAGGACAAGAGACGGAGACAAGAGACGGAGACAAGAGACGGAGACAAGAGACGGAGACAAGAGACGAGGACAAGAGACGGAGACAAGAGACGAGGACAAGAGACGGAGACAAGAGACGGAGACAAGAGACGAGGACAAGAGACGGAGACAAGAGACGAGACAAGAGACAGGACAAGAGACGGAGACAAGAACGAAACAGAAGAAGACAAGAGAAGACAAAACAGAAGACAACAGAAGAAGACGACAGAAGAAGAAGACAGAAGAAGAAGACAACAGAAGAAGACAAGAGAAGACAACAGAAGACAACAGAAGAAGACAACAGAAGAAGACAACAGAAGAAGACAACAGAAGACGACAACAGAAGAAGACAACAGAAGAAGACAACAGAAGACAACAGAAGAAGACAGAAGAAGACAACAGAAGAAAACAACAGAAGAAGATGACAGAAGACAACAGAAGAAGACGACAGAAGACAACAGAAGACGACAGAAGAAGACGACAACAGAAGAAGACAACAGAAGACAACAGAAGAAGACAACAGAAGAAGACAACAGAAGACGACAGAAGAAGACGACAACAGAAGAAGACGACAACAGAAGAAGATGACAACAGAAGAAGACAACAGAAGAAGACAACAGAAGAAGACGACAGAAGAAGACAACAGAAGACAACAGAAGACGACAGAAGAAGACAACAGAAGACAACAGAAGACGACAGAAGAAGACAACAGAAGACAACAGAAGACGACAGAAGAAGACAACAGAAGAAGACAACAGAAGACGACAACAGAAGAAGACAACAGAAGAAGACAACAGAAGACAACAGAAGAAGACAGAAGAAGACAACAGAAGAAAACAACAGAAGAAGATGACAGAAGACAACAGAAGAAGACAACAACAGAAGAAGACGACAGAAGACAACAGAAGAAGACAACAGAAGACGACAGAAGAAGACGACAACAGAAGAAGATGACAGAAGACAACAGAAGAAGACAACAACAGAAGACAACAGAAGAAGACAACAACAGAAGAAGACAACAACAGAAGAAGACAACAGAAGAAGACAACAGAAGACAACAGAAGAAGACAACAGAAGACGACAGAAGAAGACGACAACAGAAGAAGACGACAACAGAAGAAGACGACAACAGAAGAAGACGACAACAGAAGAAGACAACAGAAGAAGACAACAGAAGAAGACGACAGAAGAAGATGACAGAAGACAACAGAAGAAGACGACAACAGAAGAAGACGACAACAGAAGAAGACAACAGAAGAAGACAACAGAAGAAGACAACAGAAGAAGACGACAACAGAAGAAGACGACAGAAGAAGACAACAGAAGAAGACAACAGAAGACAACAGAAGAAGACAACAGAAGACAACAGAAGAAGACAACAGAAGACGACAGAAGAAGACGACAACAGAAGAAGACGACAACAGAAGAAGACGACAACAGAAGAAGACAACAGAAGAAGACAACAGAAGAAGACGACAGAAGAAGATGACAGAAGACAACAGAAGACAACAGAAGAAGACGACAACAGAAGAAGACGACAACAGAAGAAGACGACAGAAGAAGACAACAGAAGACAACAGAAGAAGACAACAGAAGACAACAGAAGAAGACAACAGAAGAAGACAACAGAAGAAGACGACAGAAGACAACAGAAGAAGACGACAGAAGACAACAGAAGAAGACGACAGAAGACAACAGAAGAAGACGACAGAAGAAGACAACAGAAGAAGACAACAGAAGAAGACAACAGAAGAAGACAACAGAAGAAGACAACAACAGAAGAAGATGACAGAAGACAACAGAAGACAACAAAAGAAGACAACAGAAGAAGACAACAGAAGAAGATGACAGAAGAAGACAACAGAAGACAACAGAAGAAGACAACAACAGAAGAAGATGACAGAAGACAACAGAAGACAACAGAAGAAGACAACAGAAGAAGACAACAGAAGAAGATGACAGAAGAAGACAACAGAAGACAACAGAAGAAGACAACAGCAGAAGACAACAGAAGAAGACAACAACAGAAGAAGATGACAGAAGACAACAGAAGACAACAGAAGAAGACAACAACAGAAGAAGATGACAGAAGACAACAGAAGACAACAGAAGAAGACAACAGAAGAAGACAACAGAAGAAGACAACAGAAGAAGACAACAACAGAAGAAGATGACAGAAGACAACAGAAGAAGACAACAGAAGACAACAGAAGAAGACAACAACAGAAGAAGATGACAGAAGACAACAGAAGAAGACAACAACAGAAGAAGACAAAAAAGAAGAAACAACAACAGAAAGAAGAGAAGACAACAGAAGACAACAGAAGAAGACAACAGAAGAACACAAAGAAGAAGACAACAGAAGACAACAGAAGAAGAACAACAGAAGAAGACAAAGAAAAGAAAGACAACAGAAGAAGACAACAGAAAGAAGACAACAAACAGAAAGAAAACAGAAGAAGAAAAAAAGACAAAAGAAAAGAACAAAAAAAAACAAAGAAGAAAGAAAAAGAAAAGACAACAGAAGAAGAAGACAACAGAAGAAGAAAACAGAAGAAGACAACAAAGAAGAAGACAGAAGAAAAACAGAAGAAGCCAGAAGACAACAGAAGAAACAAGAAGAAGAAACAGAAGAAGCAACAGAAGAAGACAACAGAAGAAAAGACACAGAAGACAAAGAAGACAAAGAAGACAACAGAACAAGAAGACAACAGAAGAAGACAACAGAAGACAACAAAAGAGAAGACAACAGAAGAAGACAACAGAAGACAAAAAAAGAAGAAGACAACAGAAGAAGACAAAGAAGACAACAGAAGAAGACAACAACAGAAGAAGACAACAGAAGACAACAGAAGAAGACAACAGAAGAAGAAGAAGACAACAGAAGACGACAGAAGAAGACAACAGAAGAAGACAACAGAAGAAGACAACAGAAGACAACAGAAGAAGACAACAGAAGAAGAAGACAACAGAAGAAGACAACAGAAGAAGAAGACAACAGAAGACAACAGAAGAAGACAACAGAAGACAACAGAAGAAGACAACAGAAGAAGACAACAGAAGAAGATGACAGAAGACAACAGAAGAAGACAACAGAAGAAGAAGACAACAGAAGAAGACAACAGAAGAAGAAGACAACAGAAGAAGAAGACAGAAGAAGACAACAGAAGAAGACAACAGAAGAAGACAACAGAAGACAACAGAAGACAACAGAAGACAACAGAAGAAGACAACAGAAGAAGACGACAGAAGAAGACGACAGAAGAAGACGACAGAAGAAGACAACAGAAGAAGACAACAGAAGAAGACAACAGAAGACAACAGAAGAAGACAACAGAAGACAACAGAAGAAGACAACAGAAGACAACAGAAGAAGACAACAGAAGAAACTGAGGATGAAATGAGAGAAGAGGGTGTAACAGGCTCTGAATCCATCGATCATCTGGTCATATCAATAAGGTTCATATCGGCCCTCACAGTCATCAACAATCATCAACAGTCATCAACAGTCATCAACAATCACCAACAGTCATCAACAGTCATCAACAATCACAATCACAATCATCAACAATCACAATCATCAACAATCATCAACAGTCATCAACAATCATCAACAGTCATCAACAGTCATCAACAATCATCAACAGTCATCAACAATCACAATCATCAACAATCATCAACAATCACAATCATCAACAATCATCAACAGTCATCAACAATCACAATCATCAACAATCATCAACAATCACAATCATCAACAATCATCAACAGTCATCAACAATCATAATCATCAACAGTCATCAACAATCATCAACAATCATCAACAATCACAGTCATCAACAATCACAATCATCAACAGTCATCAACAATCACAATCATCAACAATCACAATCATCAACAATCATCAACAATCACAATCATCAACAATTAACAGTCATCAACAGTCATCAACAATCATCAACAATCACAATCACAATCATCAACAATCATCAACAATCACAATCATCAACAGTCATCAACAATCATCAACAATCACAATCATCAACAGTCATCAACAATCATCAACAATCATAATCATCAACAGTCATCAACAATCATCAACAGTCATCAACAATCATCAACAATCATAATCATCAACAGTCATCAACAGTCAACAATCACAATCATCAACAATCACAATCATCAACAATCAACAGTCATAAACAATCATCAACAATCACAATCATCAACAATTAACAGTCATCAACAATCATCAACAGTCATCAACAGTCATCAACAATCACAATCATCAACAGTCATCAACAATCATCAACAGTCACAATCATCAACAGTCATCAAAAATCATCAACAGTCATCAACAATCACAATCATCAACAGTCATCAACAATCAACAGTCATCAACAATCACAATCATCAACAGTCATCAACAATCACAATCATCAACAATCATCAACAATCACAATCATCAACAATCATCAACAGTCATCAACAATCATAATCATCAACAATCATCAACAATCACAATCATCAACAATCATCAACAGTCATCAACAATCATAATCATCAACAGTCATCAACAATCAACAACAATCACAGTCATCAACAATCACAATCATCAACAGTCATCAACAATCACAATCATCAACAATCACACAAACAATCATCAACAATCACAATCATCAACAATTAACAGTCATCAACAGTCATCAACAATCATCAACAATCACAATCACAATCATCAACAATCATCAACAATCACAATCATCAACAGTCATCAACAATCATCAACAATCACAATCATCAACAGTCATCAACAATCATCAACAATCATAATCATCAACAGACAATCATCAACAGTCATCAACAATCATCAACAATCATAATCATCAACAGTCATCAACAGTCAACAATCACAATCATCAACAATCACAATCATCAACAATCAACAGTCATAAACAATCATCAACAATCACAATCATCAACAATTAACAGTCATCAACAATCATCAACAGTCATCAACAGTCATCAACAATCACAATCATCAACAGTCATCAACAATCATCAACAGTCACAATCATCAACAGTCATCAAAAATCATCAACAGTCATCAACAATCACAATCATCAACAGTCATCAACAATCAACAGTCATCAACAATCACAATCATCAACAGTCATCAACAATCACAATCATCAACAGTCATCAACAATCACAATCATCAACAATCATCAACAGTCATCAACAATCACAATCATCAACAGTCATCAACAATCACAATCATCAACAATCATCAACAGTCATCAACAATCATAATCATCAACAGTCATCAACAATCAACAATCATCAACAATCACAATCATCAACAATCACAATCATCAACAGTCATCAACAATCACAATCATCAACAATCACAATCATCAACAATCATCAACAATCACAATCATCAACAAAACAGTCATCAACAATCATCAACAGTCATCAACAATCATCAACAATCACAATCACAATCATCAACAATCATCAACAATCACAATCATCAACAGTCATCAACAATCATCAACAATCACAATCATCAACAGTCATCAACAATCATCAACAAATCACAATCATCAAAACAAATCAACAATCATAATCATCAACAGTCATCAACAGTCAACAATAATCACAATCATCACAGTCATAAACAATCATCAACAATCACATAATCACATCAACAGTCATCAACAATCATCAACAATAATCACAATCATCAACAGTCACAATAATCAACAGTCATCAACAATCGCCAATCATCAAATAGTCATCAAAAATCATCAACAGTCAACAACAATAACAATCACAAATAATCAACAATCAACAGTCATCAACAATCACAATCATCAACAGTCATCAACAATCACAATCATCAACAATCTCCAATCACAATCATCAACAATCAACAATCATCAACAGTTTATCAATAAATTATAACTCAAGAATAAATAACAATCAACAAATACTTCAGACAACACTAATAACTCATAATCACAACAACAGTCATCAACAATCAATTATCAACAGCCGAAAGTCATCAACAACCGCAGAACAACAGTCATCAACAATCACAACAATCATCAACAGTCATCAACAATCACCAACAATCATACCTATCAAGAGCCATCAACAATCATCAAATAATCACAATCACAATCATCAAATAGCTCAACAATCAATACCACCTACACCACAGTCATCAACCACAATCATCAACAGTCATCAACAATCACAATCATCAACAGTCATCAACCACAATCATCAACAGTCATTAACAATCATCAACAGTCATCAACAATCAACAGTCACAATCATCAACAGTCAACAATCATCAACAGTCATCAACAATCACAATCATCAACAGTCACAATCATCAACAGTCATCAACAATCACAATCATCAACAGTCATCAACAATCATCAACAATCACAATCATCAACAGTCATCAACAATCATAATCATCAACAGTCATCAACAATCATAATCATCAACAGTCATCAACAGTCAACAATCACAATCATCAACAATCACAATAATCAACAGTCACAATCATCAACAGTCATCAACAATCATCAACAATCACAATCATCAACAGTCAACAATCATCAACAGTCATCAACAATCACAATCATCAACAGTCATCAACAATCATCAACAGTCATCATGATCATCTGTCCACATACTTTTGGCCACGTTGTCTGAGATCAGACGTCATCAAACGACATTCACGTCACTGGAAACAACCTTTAAAGGTCTGATGGCTGCGGTCCAGTGGCCCCCCCCCCCCCACACACTGAACACACACACACACACACTGAACACACACACACACACACTGAACACACACACACACACACTGAACACACACACACACACACTGAACACACACACACACACACACACACACTGAACACACACACACAATACACTAAAACCAAAACACACACACTGAACACACACACAC
>JACSYO010000457.1:0-11354 GCA_016806645.1 Ophiodon elongatus
GAAGATTTTCAAGGTTAATATTATATTCATGAATAAATGATGTTCTAATCACTTTTCTGCCTTAAAGCTGCATTTTCAGTATTCATGGTCTGAAAAGACCTTTCGGCTGGGTCGATGCCAAAAGTGGATTTTGTTGCAAAATACACAGTTTACTTGATTTTCCTCTATAAAGTCTCCCAGAACAGCAGACTTTCAAGGTTCATGTTATATTCATAAATACATGATGTTCTAATCACTTTTCTGCCTTAAAGCTGCATTTTCAGTATTTATGGTCTGAAAAGACGTTTCGGCTGGGTCGAGGCCAAAAGTGGATTTTCCTGAAAAATACACAGTTTACTTGATTTTCCACTATAAAGTCTCCCAGAACAGCAGATTTTCAAGGTTCATGTTATCTTCATGAATACATGATGTTCTCATCACTTTTCTGACTTAAAGGTGCATTTTCAGTATTTATGGTCTGAAAAGACGTTTCTTCTGGTTCGAGGCCAAAAGTGGATTTTGTTGCAAAATACACAGTTTACTTGATTTTCCTCTATAAAGTCTCCCAGAACAGCAGACTTTCAAGGTTCATGTTATATTCATGAATACATAATGTTATCATCACTTTTCTGCCTTAAAGCCGCATTTTCAGTATTTATGGTCTGAAAAGACATTTCGGCTGGGAAGAGGCCAAAAGTGGATTTTGTTTCAAAATACACAGTTTACTTGATTTTCCTCTATAAAGTCTCCCAGAACAGCAGACTTTCAAGGTTCATGTTATATTCATAAATACATGATGTTCTAATCACTTTTCTGCCTTAAAGCTGCATTTTCAGTATTTATGGTCTGAAAAGACGTTTCGGCTGGGTCGAGGCCAAAAGTGGATTTTGCTGAAAAATACACTTTACTTTATTTTCCTCAAAAGAATTTCCCAGAAAAGCAAACTTTCAAAATTTCATGTTAATTTCATGAATACATGATGTTCAAGTCACTTTTCTGACTTAAAGCTGCATTTGCAGTATTTATGGTCTGAAAAGATCTTTCAGGCTGCAGTTTACTTGATTTCCCTCTATAAAGTCTCCCAGAACAGAAGATTTTCAAGGTTCATGTTATATTAATGAATACATGATGATGTTCTCATCATTTTTCTGCCTTCAGGCTGCATTTCCACGTTGTATGCTCTTAAAATATTTTTCTGTCTGGAAAGTTGCCAAAAGTGGATTTTGTTGAAAAATACACAATTTACTTGATTTTCCTCAAAGAATTGTCCAAGTACAGCAAACTCTCAAGTTTCATGTTAATTTCATGAATACATGATGTTCTCATCACTTTTCTGACTTAAAGCTGCATTTTCAGTATTTATGGCCTGAAAAGATGTTTCAGGCTGGGAAGTGGCCAAAAGTGGATTTTCTTGCAAAATACACAGTTTACTTGATTTTCCTCTATAAAGTCTACCAGAACAGAAGATTTTCAAGGTTAATATTATATTCATGAATAAATGATGTTCTAATCACTTTTCTGCCTTAAAGCTGCATTTTCAGTATTCTTGGTCTGAAAAGACCTTTCGGCTGGGTTGATGCCAAAAGTGGATTTTGTTGCAAAATACACAGTTTACTTGATTTTCCTCTATAAAGTCTCCCAGAACAGCAGACTTTCAAGGTTCATGTTATATTCATAAATACATGATGTTCTAATCACTTTTCTGCCTTAAAGCTGCATTTTCAGTATTTATGGTCTGAAAAGACGTTTCGGCTGGGTCGAGGCCAAAAGTGGATTTTGCTGAAAAATACACTTTACTTTATTTTCCTCTATAAAGTCTCCCAGAACAGCAGACTTTCAAGGTTCATGTTATATTCATGAATACATGATGTTCGAATCACTTTTCTGCCTTAAAGCTGCATTTTCAGTATTTATGTTCTGAAAAGACGTTTCGGCTGGGTCGAGGCCAAAAGTGGATTTTGTTGCAAAATACACAGTTTACTTGATTTTCCTCTATAAAGTCTCCCAGAACAGCAGACTTTCAAGGTTCATATTATATTCATAAATACTTGATGTTCTCATCACTTTTCTGACTTAAAGCTGCATTTTCAGTATTTATGTCCTGAAAAGATGTTTCAGGCTGGGAAGAGGCCAAAAGTGGAATTTGTTGAAAAATACACAGTTTACTTGATTTTCATCAATACACTGTCGCAGGGCAGCAGACTCTCAATTTTCATTTTGTTAATTTCATGAATACATGATGTTCTCATAATTGTCCTGCCTTCAGGGTGCATTTCCACGTTGTATGCTCTTAAAATACGTTTCGGCAGGGAAGAGGCCAAAAGTGGATTTTGCTGAAAAATACACAGTTTACTTGATTTTCCTCTGTAAAGTCTCCCAGAACAGCAGACTTTCAAGATTCATGTTATATTCATGACTACATAATGTTCTCATCACTTTTCTGCCTTAAAGCTGCATTTGCAGTATTTATGGTCTGAAAAGACATTTCGGCTGGTTAGAGGCCAAAAGTGGATTTTGTTGCAAAATACACAGTTTACTTGATTTCCCTCTATAAAGTCTCCCAGAACAGAAGATTTTCAAGGTTCATCATGAATACATGATGTTCTAATCACTTTTCTGCCTTAAAGCTGCATTTTCAGTATTTATGGTCTGAAAAGACGTTTCGGCTGGGTCGAGGCCAAAAGTGGATTTTCCTGAAAAATACACAGTTTACTTGATTTTCCTCAAAGAATTGTCCGAGTACAGCAAACTCTCAATTTTCATGTTAATTTCATGAATACATGATGTTCTCATCACTTTTCTGACTTAAAGCTGCATTTTCAGTATTTATGGCCTGAAAAGATGTTTCAGGCTGGGAAGTGGCCAACAGTGGATTTTGTTGCAAAATACACAGTTTACTTGATTTTCCTCTATAAAGTCTACCAGAACAGAAGATTTTCAAGGTTAATATTATATTCATGAATAAATGATGTTCTAATCACTTTTCTGCCTTAAAGCTGCATTTTCAGTATTCATGGTCTGAAAAGACCTTTCGGCTGGGTCGATGCCAAAAGTGGATTTTGTTTCAAAATACACAGTTTACTTGATTTTCCTCTATAAAGTCTCCCAGAACAGAAGATTTACAAGGTTCATGTTATATTCATGAATACATGATGTTCTAATCACTTTTCTGCCTTAAAGCTGCATTTTCAGTATTTATGGTCTGAAAAGACGTTTCGGCTGGGTCGAGGCCAAAAGTGGATTTTGCTGAAAAATACACTTTACTTTATTTTACTCAAAAGAATTTCCCAGAAAAGCAAACTTTCAAAATTTCATGTTAATTTCATGAATACATGATGTTCAAGTCACTTTTCTGACTTAAAGCTGCATTTGCAGTATTTATGGTCTGAAAAGATCTTTCAGGCTGGTTAGAGGCCAAAAGTGGAATTTGTTGAAAAATACACAGTTTACTTGGTTTTCATCAATACACTGTCGCAGAGCAGCAGACTCTCAAGTTTCATGTTAATTTCATGAATACATGATGTTCTCATCACTTTTCTGACTTAAAGCTGCATTTTCAGTATTTATGTTCTGAAAAGATGTTTCAGGCTGGGAAGAGGCCAAAAGTGGAATTTGTTGAAAAATACAGTTTACTTGATTTTCATCAATACACTGTCGCAGAGCAGCAGACTCTCAATTTCCATGTTAATTTCATGAATACATGATGTTCTCATAATTTTTCTTCCTTCAGGCTGCATTTCCACGTTGTATGCTCTTAAAATACGTTTCGGCAGGGAAGAGGCCAAAAGTGGATTTTGCTGAAAAATACACAGTTTACTTGATTTTCCTCTGTAAAGTCTCCCAGAGCAGCAGACTTTCAAGATTCATGTTATATTCATGACTACATAATGTTCTCATCACTTTTCTGCCTTAAAGCTGCATTTTCAGTATTCATGGTCTGAAAAGACATTTCGGCTGGTTAGAGGCCAAAAGTGGATTTTGTTGCAAAATACACAGTTTACTTGATTTCCCTCTATAAAGTCTCCCAGAACAGAAGATTTTCAAGGTTCATGTTATATTAATGAATACATGATGTTCTCATCACTTTTCTGCCTTCAGGCTGCATTTCCACGTTGTATGCTCTTAAAATATTTTTCTTTCTGGAAAGTTGCCAAAAGTGGATTTTGTTGCAAAATACACAGTTTACTTGATTTCCCTCTATAAAGTCTCCCAGAACAGAAGATTTTCAAGGTTCATGTTATATTAATGAATACATGATGTTCTCATCATTTTTCTGCCTTCAGGCTGCATTTCCACGTTGTATGCTCTTAAAATATTTTTCTGTCTGTGAAGTTGCCAAAAGTGGATTTTGTTGAAAAATACACAGTTTACTTGATTTTCCTCAAAGAATTGTCCAAGTACAGCAAACTCTCAAGTTTCATGTTAATTTCATGAATACATGATGTTCTCATCACTTTTCTGACTTAAAGCTGCATTTCCATGTTGTGTGCTCTTAAAAGACGTTTCGGCTGGGAAGAGGCCAAAAGTGGATTTTGTTGCAAAATACACAGTTTACTTGATTTTCCTCTATAAAGTCTACCAGAACAGAAGGTTTTCAAGGTTAATATTATATTCATGAATAAATGATGTTCTAATCACTTTTCTGCCTTAAAGCTGCATTTTCAGTATTCATGGTCTGAAAAGACCTTTCGGCTGGGTCGATGCCAAAAGTGGATTTTCCTGAAAAATACACAGTTTACTTGATTTTCCACTATAAAGTCTCCCAGAACAGCAGACTTTCAAGGTTCATGTTATATTCATGAATACATAATGTTCTCATCACTTTTCTGCCTTAAAGGTGCATTTTCAGTATTTATGGTCTGAAAAGACATTTCGGCTGGGTAGAGGCCAAAAGTGGATTTTGTTGCAAAATACACAGTTTACTTGATTTCCCTCTATAAAGTCTCCCAGAACAGAAGATTTTCAAGGTTCATGTTATCTTCATGAATACATGATGTTCTCATCACTTTTCTGACTTAAAGGTGCATTTTCAGTATTTATGGTCTGAAAAGACGTTTCTTCTGTTTCGAGGCCAAAAGTGGATTTTGTTGCAAAATACACAGTTTACTTGATTTTCCTCTATGAAGTCTCCCAGAACAGCCGACTTTCAAGGTTCATGTTATATTCATGAATACATAATGTTATCATCACTTTTCTGCCTTAAAGCCGCATTTTCAGTATTTATGGTCTGAAAAGACATTTCGGCTGGGAAGAGGCCAAAAGTGGATTTTGTTTCAAAATACACAGTTTACTTGATTTTCCTCTATAAAGTCTCCCAGAACAGCAGACTTTCAAGGTTCATGTTATATTCATAAATACATGATGTTCGAATCACTTTTCTGCCTTAAAGCTGCATTTTCAGTATTTATGGTCTGAAAAGACGTTTCGGCTGGGTCGAGGCCAAAAGTGGATTTTGCTGAAAAATACACTTTACTTTATTTTCCTAAAAAGAATTTCCCAGAAAAGCAAACTTTCAAAATTTCATGTTAATTTCATGAATACATGATGTTCAAGTCACTTTTCTGACTTAAAGCTGCATTTGCAGTATTTATGGTCTGAAAAGATCTTTCAGGCTGGTTAGAGGCCAAAAGTGGAATTTGTTGAAAAATACACAGTTTACTTGATTTTCATCAATACACTGTCGCAGAGCAGCAGACTCTCAATTTTCATGTTAATTTCATGAATACATGATGTTCTCATAATTTTTCTTCCTTCAGGCTGCATTTCCACGTTGTATGCTCTTAAAATACGTTTCGGCAGGGAAGAGGCCAAAAGTGGATTTTGCTGAAAAATACACAGTTTACTTGATTTTCCTCTTTAAAGTCTCCCAGAACAGCAGACTTTCAAGATTCATGTTATATTGATGACTACATAATGTTCTCATCACTTTTCTGCCTTAAAGCTGCATTTTCAGTATTTATTGTCTGAAAAGACATTTCGGCTGGGTAGAGGCCAAAAGTGGATTTTGTTGCAAAATACACAGTTTACTTGATTTTCCTCTATAAAGTCTCCCAGAACAGCAGACTTTCAAGATTCATGTTATATTCATGACTACATAATGTTCTCATCACTTTTCTGCCTTAAAGTTGCATTTTCAGTATTTATGGTCTGAAAAGACATTTCGGCTGGTTAGAGGCCAAAAGTGGATTTTGTTGCAAAATCCACAGTTTACGTGATTTCCCTCTATAAAGTCTCCCAGAACAGAAGATTTTCAAGGTTCATGTTAATTTCATGAATACATGATGTTCTCATCATTTTTCTGCCTTAAAGCTGCATTTCCATGTTGTGTGCTCTTAAAAGACTTTTCGGCTGGGAAGAGGCCAAAAGTGGATTTTGTTGAAAAATACACAATTTACTTGATTTTCCTCAAAGAATTGTCCGAGTACAGCAAACTCTCAAGTTTCATGTTAATTTCATGAATACATGATGTTCTCATCACTTTTCTGACTTAAAAATGCATTTTCAGTATTTATGGCCTGAAAAGATGTTTCAGGCTGGGAAGTGGCCAAAAGTGGATTTTGTTGCAAAATACACAGTTTACTTGATTTTCCTCTATAAAGTCTACCAGAACAGAAGATTTTCAAGGTTAATATTATATTCATGAATGAATGATGTTCTAATCACTTTTCTGCCTTAAAGCTGCATTTTCAGTATTCTTGGTCTGAAAAGACCTTTCGGCTGGGTCGATGCCAAAAGTGGATTTTGTTTCAAAATACACAGTTTACTTGATTTTCCTCTATAAAGTCTCCCAGAACAGCAGACTTTCAAGGTTCATGTTATATTCATGAATAAATGATGTTCTAATCACTTTTCTGCATTAAAGCTGCATTTTAAGTATTTATGGTCTGAAAAGACGTTTCGGCTGGGTCGAGGCCAAAAGTGGATTTTCCTGAAAAATACACAGTTTACTTGATTTTCCACTATAAAGTCTCCCAGAACAGCAGACTTTCAAGGTTCATGTTATATTCATGAATACATAATGTTCTCATCACTTTTCTGCCTTAAAGGTGCATTTTCAGTATTTATGGTCTGAAAAGATGTTTCTTCTGTTTCGAGGCCAAAAGTGGATTTTGTTGCAAAATACACAGTTTACTTGATTTTCATCAATACACTGTCGCAGAGCAGCAGACTCTCAATTTTCATGTTAATTTCATGAATACATGATGTTCTCATAATTTTTCTTCCTTCAGGCTGCATTTCCACATTGTATGCTCTTAAAATACGTTTCGGCTGGGTCGATGCCAAAAGTGGATTTTGTTGCAAAATACACAGTTTACTTGATTTTCCACTATAAAGTCTCCCAGAACAGCAGACTTTCAAGGTTCATGTTATATTAATGAATACATGATGTTCTCATCACTTTTCTGCCTTCAGGCTGCATTTCCACATTGTATGCTCTTAAAATATTTTTCTGTCTGGGAAGTTGCCAAAAGTGGATTTTGTTGAAAAATACACAATTTACTTGATTTTCCTCAAAGAATTGTCCGAGAAGAGCAAACTCTCAAGTTTCATGTTAATTTCATGAATACATGATGTTCTCATCACTTTTCTGACTTAAAGGTGCATTTTCAGTATTTATTGTCTGAAAAGACATTTCTTCTGTTTCGAGGCCAAAAGTGGAATTTGTTGAAAAATACACAGTTTACTTGATTTTCATCAATACACTGTCGCATAGCAGCAGACTCTCAAGTTTCATGTTAATTTCATGAATACATGATGTTCTCATAATTGTTCTGCCTTCAGGCTGCATTTCCACGTTGTATGCTCTTAAAATACGTTTCGGCAGGGAAGAGGCCATACACCTTAGGTCCTCTGGGGTCTAATATAACCCCACCTTGTTTGACTGTTTTTTAAAGCATTTAGTATAAATTGTCAATCAATTCTGTTTTACACCTTTAGTCTTACTTCAGTCCTTACCACACATTTTTCCCTTTGTTTTGGAATTCAGGGCCAATAGGCCTTGTTTACATAAAAGTATAGCCTGTTTTTGAGTGAAAATTAAATGAAACAATTAATTATTTTGACTTTATATTATTTTGACTAGTTGACCTATCACATAGTGGTTCATGTCAAAGTTTAGTGAGGATGCTGTTCTTGAATCATTTACATTTTTCTCATGGCAGCACATAATCACACATTTTGTCCCCTGGGGTCAAAATTGACCCCGTCTTGTTTGACTGTTATTTAAAGAATATAAAGTGGATACTTCACCCAATTCTGTGTTACACCTTTCATACCAACTTCATTCAAACACAATAACACCATTTATTTATTCCATTTGAAATTTAAGACCTCATTTACATGAACCTTTACCTTTTTTTTTAGTTAAAATAAATAAAATCATCAATTATTCTGACTATAGTTAACAATCCGAGTCCCATGAGTTGATAGATCATCACAGACTTGTAAATGTCAAAGTTAAGATATTATGCTGTTTTTAAAGCGCTTACATTTTTTTAATAGCAACACCTGTTGTCCTCCCGTGTCAAAAATGACCCCGTCTGGTTTGAGTGTTTATAAAGCCTTAAGTAGAAATTATCACCCAGCTCTCTGTTTCAACTTTTTAGTCAACTTTATTCCAACTCATTTCCTGACATATAAAACATGTCAACATTCATTTCCAAAATATTTCACTTTTCAAAACTAACTTTTCAGATTAAAAACAGTCTGAATGTGCCCTCAGTTGCATGCGAGGCAGGTAGTAATGGCGTGATCTTTACAGATATATGCATTGCATTTTTGGCATATTTTCGATGTTTTGAGATCACTTTGGCGAGGGCAGAATTTGAACCTACTTCTTTTGGGTGATGGGCCAGGAGGGGCGGCTGGGTGAGGGGCCCAAGGGGCAGTGGCTGCATAGGTACAGCTGGAGCAGAACTCTTTTTCTCATATTCTTCCTCATCATCATGTTCATCATTTTCCTTCACTTCATACCCTTCTTCCATTTCTTCAGCGGGCGATGTGGGGGCTTCTTCAGAGGAAGAAGTAGCATGTGGTCTGTATGTTGGATCTATCACCTCATCAATATTCTCCTTCTCTTCTGATCCTGAATCCTCCTCAGTTGATTCTTCCTCCTCCTCATGTTCAGCATTGTCCTCCTGCTCATTCCTTTCCCCAACATAGTTTAAAATGAGCTCACAAGCCTCCTGTGGAGTGTTGCGCTTCTGCCTCCTCATTGTGCTGCCTGTCTCTCTAAAATGTGAAATACAATGCTCCAACACCTGTGAGAAAAGACCTGTTTGTTTTTTGTTGTTGATGTCATAACCATTGCTTGACCCCAGACATCAAACATCCAAGATCAAAGATGTTTTGGAAAGCAGTATGGGGTGACAATTTGCCCCATTGCACCACTTTGTGCTGCAGGTTCTTTTTGACCCCAGAGGACAACAGAAGTTATTAAATTCAATAAATCACCCATAATTCAATCAAATGACTTAAAATGTATTTTAATCTTGAAGAGCATAGTATCCAACAACCTCCATTATTTTCAGACCATTTGATGAATAAAAAACATATTTTGACGGCAAAATATTTAATTTGGGGTCAGAATGACCCCAGGACAACACAAGGTTAAAACCTAATATCTCCCTCCTTCTTGTAGCGGCTTCTCGCTTAATCCTACAGTTTTATTTACACTTTGTTTGGTTTTTGCTAATGTTAGCCACTGTACTTTAGCTTAGCAGCTTACGATGACTGCCTTCTCTTCCTCTCCCTCTCCTTCTCCCCCTTGCTCAGTGTGTCACCTGCTTAGCCATTCCTCTGCCTCCCTTAATGATAATGATAATAAGTGTAGTTTGTTTGCTAGGGTGGAGGCGAGGCTCAGTGAGTTAGAGGTACGGCTCCGCACCATGGAAGCGCAGTCGTTAGCTACAGTAGTTAGCCTGCCCACCCCACCCCCCATAGTTAGGGTGACCATATCCATAACACCAAAAAGGAGGACACTATGCGATATTTTGTGAGGCTGTGAATAATTGCACAGGACTCTGGCGTGCTCCCCTCTACAATACAACTTTGTGTGATTGCTACATGATGTATGTGTAACAGAATAGAAAAAAATAGTCTTGAAGAGTCAAAAAGTGTTTGTTCACAGTATTTGTATTTATTCAATACATTGTGGTGTTCAGAAACTGACCACTGAGATGAATCTTTTAAAGTGCTGAGTGCCACAAAGCATAACATTTGTGGACTTAAAATGTACAAATTAAATCACAGGTCACATAAATAATAAATAATAAACAGATAAATGAATGTTTTGAAAGCATAAAGAAAACCAAACAAATTTGGTTAACATTTAACGGCTCAAAAAGTAAATAATTTCTAAAGTGATTCAGTCTATTGTGGACTTGTGTGCAGTGTCTTCATCCGTGTATGTGTGCAGCAGTCCACCTGTATTCAAGCAAACTCCACCTTCACCCTCTGCAGAAGCTCAAGAGACAACAGCACCTCTGTCATCATGGTCGCCAAGCCCTCACTGCGCCTGGGCCTGTTCATCTCCTGCAGGGACACATAACAACATAGCAACAATACTGTTATCAGCATTCAAAAATCTGTATTGTTTTAAACCCAATGAATATTATATGTAGCCCATTCATAAAATCAAAATGCTGCATTAGAAATCAATTTGGCTTAAGAGCTTCCTACAGGAAATTAGTAGCCTATATTTGCTCAATTAAATACACAGCAAACAAACTGCATCATATCAAGTGGATGCCACTGACACAACATTATCGTAGTGTATGTATGTTTGGGAAATAAAACATAAGACTAGTGTACTCACCAAATAGTTGATTCTCTATTTGCAATACTTCTGATTTTTCCTGGCTGCATCCAAGAGTTTTTTGTCTCCAAGGAACTTCTTGTACACGTCTGTGCAGGGAAAGGTGAAATTGACACAAACTTGCAGCTCATCCTTGACACTGTCCACCTCCAGCCGATTCCTCTTGTTTCTCCATGCAGATGTCATCATTGAAAAGACTCGTTCTGTCTGTGCATTGCTGCATGGGATGGAGAAAATGTAGGCGCTGACCTTCCTGAGATTCACGAGTGGTACATCTGCTTTGGAAAACAGTTTCAGATATCGCCCCTCACTGTGGCAACCTTCCATTTCTGGAGAGCTGAAGGAAGCTTCCACCATGGCATATTCCTCATACAGTCCATCCATATCAATGTCTTTCAGATTGCAGGCCTGGATAGCATCACTGTATTCTTCATATGGCACAGCAGTTGTGAGGCCAAGGTTTGCCACTTTGCTATGAAAGCTGGTCTCAGAGAAGTCGTATCTGTCACTTATGTATTTATTTGCTCTTTCATAGAAACCAAGAAAATCTGTCTCACAT
>JACSYO010000458.1:0-55000 GCA_016806645.1 Ophiodon elongatus
TGTGTGTGTATATATATTATTTTTTTTAATTTTTTTTTATTTATTTATATATTGTCTCTGTCTTTGTGTCCGTTTTTTTTTTCTTTAGCAAAAACTCCAAAGTCCAGAAGCGGGGAAAGATCAATCTGATTGGTCGGCTGCAGCTGACCACGGAGCGAATGAGGGAAGAGGAGAACGAAGGAATCGTTCAGCTCAGAATACTCAGAACTCAGGTGCAAAAACCCACTTAAAAATACGCATTAAAACACTCATGTACAATTTCATATTCTTATCTTAACTTTCTCTTACTTTTTAATGGTACGGTGGGCTCGTTCGAGTGTGCCACGTCAGATTCAGCCAACACTCTTAACTTCAGGCCAAAGACCAGCGTAAACATGAAGAATGTCATCTGTGGGAAAATGAGCGCATGTTCACGGGAATTGTATATTAGCATAAATAACACCCCAATAATTCAATATAAGGCTACGCTTCCTGCCCTATATTGAAGTCCTGCTTTCAGGAAATTCCTAAAGGAAAGTATATAATCTTAAACGTCGTCCGCAGCAGATTTAAAGGGACCTGCTAAAGCCAAGGAATGAGGAGAAATATGAAATGGTTCCATTTGGAAAAAGGTCTCACCGCATTGAGGCCATCGACGGGAGAGGGTCAAATGATTGAAGATGTTCATATTAATATTGTAGTGTTATACAGTATAGCATCATTAGCAAATTAGAATTGATGTTATTGTCAGGCAATATGAAGACGTTTAGAATTATATTATTATTCTAATTGCAGAGTCAAACGTCAACATAATTAAGAAGTGTAATTAATACGGCGTTTTCAAACTCCAAATTGCTTTAAATTAATGAAGTTCACTGTCCATCAGAGGAAAAACGTAAACTGTTTTTCACCTTTTTTTGTGTTTAGGATTTTTAGGCAGGCCTAAAATCCTGGCTCGATGACACACTGGAGCCATCCTTAACATAACCCCTCCCCTTACGCTGTATAAAAAGTAATCAGTGGTTCTGTGGCTCAATTGCCAGTTACAACACAGCCTACCGTTTTCTAGCTAGCAGTGGTTTTCTGGCCATCAGGCACACCGGAAAAAATCCTCATGGTGATCGTCATATAGCGGCAATTGTACGAGAACTACCGTCCTGTTTTCTTTGCAAACTTGAGGGTCCGTTTTGTCCTTTTGCGATGACGTACTGTGATTAGCGGCTCCGGCTAGCTACACAGTATCGGTGAAGCGTTTCACAGATGGAGGAAAAACTGTTAACCGTAGCTGTGATCTAGCCAGTACAATGGAGCCAGGGAGACGGGAGGGATGAGGGTGTGTTCGTAGACCTCAGTGCACTTTGTAGCACTTGAAAGGTCTAACATTGTGCTTATTTTGTTTTTCATCAGGAGGCCATCATTCAAATCATGAAGATGAGGAAGAGGATCAGCAACGCCCAGCTGCAGACGGAGCTGGTGGAGATCCTGAAGAACATGTTCCTGCCTCAGAAGAAGATGATCAAGGAGCAGATCGAGTGGCTCATCGAACACAAGTACATAAAGAGGGAAGAGGCGGACATCAACACCTTCATCTACATGGCCTAGGCAGCGAGGGAGGGAGGGAGAGAAGGAGGGAGCGCCTCCTCGCTCTGCTGTTTTACTCCTGGCCTGGCAACCGCCGCTTTAAAAACCCTGCAAGAGGAGAAGGAACAAAAGGATGTGTGAGGGAGCGATGAGAAGTACGGGGTGCGTTGAAGGACGAGGCGGAGGAGCCTTTTCAAACAAAGTGTGGATATTTATTTGTGTTTGTGAGACGCCAGTGTGTTACCGAGGTGAGAGTCGGTGTCGTCCGGCTGTCTGTCTCCACTGCCCTCTAGTGTCGGATCAGATCCGAGCAGAGGGACGCCGTCTGCGCTCAGCGGCTGAGGAAAAGAAATGGTGACACAATTCAATGAAATACTTCCTGCCTTACTTTGTCAGCGACGGACTGCGGAGGAGGGTCGGGAGGACGAGCGGAACGAGCTGATATCAATCCTTCGCTTTCACTTAATGCCACAGCTGCCGTCTTGGCGGCAGCCATTTTGCATACCTCCTATTCTACACTTGTCTTATTTTTGAACTGGGAATGCAAAAGAAAACAAAAAAAAGCTGCGAGTGAAAACTGCCATTGAGGAGGAGCGGACACGGATGGAGAGATTACAACTACCGAGGAGTATTTTTGCCAAATTGTGTGTGTGTGTGTGTGTGTGTGTGTGTGTGTGTGTATATATGTCTGAGTGTGTGTGCGTGTGCGCTCACTTTCAACAGCATGCTGCTCTATGATTTTTGTTTGTTTGTTGGAGGATCTGTCACACTTTGTGGTTGTGTCTGAGAACGTTGGGAAATCATGACCAGCCCCTTTTTTAAATGCTGATGTTTGTTTTTTTGTTTTTTTTTCTTCTTTTTCTTCTTTTGTTTGTAAGGTAAACAACTATTGTCCGGACAACCCTCTTGTCTGTGTTGGGAAATGATCACACTGCAAACTATTTATTTGGTGTGTAAAGACCAGCGCTCTGAACAGTGTGAGATTAAACACCAGCCAAGTGCATCAGAGAGGGACACGTCTAGAAGTGACCGGGTGCTCCCACGTAAACAAACGCAAACAAATACTTGCAACACTGAATTTTCTCCTCGTGAATCCACTGAGTGTCATTCTTTGCACAGTGTCAGTACCAGGAAAACTCTGTTAAACTAAAAACAACAGAAAAGTGTTTCATTGAGCAATATTGTACACGTCGGGGGTTGTGGAGTCCAATCCGCTATAAGAAATAAGAAATAGAGAGACTCATCCCAACA
Source organism: Ophiodon elongatus (assembly GCA_016806645.1). Lineage (NCBI taxonomy): Eukaryota > Metazoa > Chordata > Actinopteri > Perciformes > Hexagrammidae > Ophiodon > Ophiodon elongatus. The sequence goes on from JACSYO010000458.1 coordinate 2,812, forward strand.
TTCAGCTGAGGCTGATGTGATGCTGCAGAAGTCAGTCTGTCTCTTTAGTACTGAATTCCATCTGCATGCTTTGATTTTATTGGGAGTTTCAGCTGTTGGCTAATAGTAAAAAATTATAAATAAGTCCCCCCCGCCCCCCTTCCATAAAACACTATGAATTACCAAGATTAAAGTGCTATTTTTACGAGAACATTAAAAAAAGAACTTGGAAAAAGTGTGATCAACCCCAGAGGCCGCTGCTTGCGGCGTGTTAAGGCCGCAGGGGACGACCTATCAAATCACTCGACTTTATCCCAGAACCATATTATCACGAGCATGCCGACTCTGGGGTAAATGCGCGTTCACACTACATGTCACCCTTCACCCGATCACACACTGATGACGGGGCCATGCAAGGTGCCTCAGCTTTTCTGTAGCGCATCAGGAGCCACAACACGATGGACAGACGCAAAGACGTCGCCGTGCTCCACACTGTTGCACATCTGAGGTTTTCTCCTGAATTCACGACTTTCATCTGGAGAATTCTGAAGTTTTTCCTCGTAATATTACCTCCCTTCCCCAGACGCAGTCATTTTTTATGAATGTATCTACAAAGGCCCTAATACACCATCGTACTTTTCTAACTGGTCCAGGACTCAGACGACGTGTGCTGCCTCCTGAGCCACAGCCTTTTTTTGAGCCACAGCCTTTTTTTGAGCCACAGGTTTTGTTTATCTCAACCTTTTTTTCTTCCAGCTATAAAGGCAGAGAATGGTGGTCAGCAGCGTGTAGTAGAGCCATTGTTACGTTTTCTCAGCCAAGAAGTAACAAAAAACTGCGGTACATAAATGCCGAAGATTCTCCATTGAAATGTGAAAAAGGTCCCCTTCAGTACATATCTTTAAATACTCTAAAAGTATAAGCTTCAGCTGAATGTTGGGCGGCGTAGCGAGAAGCAGTCTGAAGAGAAGGATGTGCTACTGGACCTGAGAAAGCTCTGCATACACTGGTGTTAAAGCTGAACCCTAATTCCAAAATGAGATACTCAATATTTAACAAACATGGAAAACTACATACAGATAAAGTCAACTGTTTTTCCTTTTGTATTTTTAATGCGTTAGAGTTTGAAATGAATACATAGCTATCTGGATCCTAAACACTCACCATGTGACAATTGACCTCAATATACGCTGCTTCTTCATTTTGGATTCCATTATCCGTTAGGTAGTTCATGCAGAGACGAAAAGACTAAAGTATAACGAATACTTCTGTGCTCATTGTGTTTCTCGCGGATTTTATTATCGAGAGCCTCGTGCATTTTTTTTGCCTGCAAATCCAAAATTCTCCACAGAAAAATATCCGGCATAAAAACAAAAGTTTTTAGTGTTTATCAGAGTTCATCTTGATCAGTTGTTGGGAGTTGACGTGAAGTGCTACTGCTGCAGAAACTAGTATAATAAATAAGAAAGGAATAAACGCTGCTGAGACGAAACCAGCTGCACTGAGGTCAGAGGAGCGCTCTGCTCTCGAGTGCATGTCAAAAACACTGCATTAAAAACAGAAGAGGATACCTCCATTTGTCACCAGACTACTGCTGTGATCTAACTCGGTGACTTGGTTTTGTGAGCGTGTCATTCTGCTCTGATTGTTTGATTTCCTGTTGAACTGAACTTGTGAGGAAGTGGAAAGACAACAGTGAATGTGTGGGATTTAATTTAAAAACAGATATATTTATTCAGTATTTATGACATGTTACTTTCATCAATCAAAATGGTTTTTGTTTCTTTTCCATGTTATGTTTTGTAAGAGATGTTTTCGCAGTGAGCTGACGCAGCATTTATTTACTGCGACCGGCTCCTCTTTTAAGATTTTAGCCTAATTTGATTTCCACTTTTAATAATTTCCATTCTCACCTGCAGTTTGTCCAAATGCTGATATGGCTTCTGGCGCTCTCTCTGTGACTTCAAGTCCAGGATGTTGGTGATCGTCACATTTTACATTTTACACACTTAAAAGCCAAAAAGAGTTCTTCTTGTTACGAGCAACTCTTTTCTGAATGTGGTTCCGGTTTTTAGTTTTTTTGGTAGTTGAGATGAAACAAACTCCCCAAGTTGATCACATTATCAGTTTTATTCTCTATGCACAGACCAGTTAGTATTTTGCAAATGATCTCTTGTTTTTAAACTTCTAAACATCAACAACCTTTTTTTAACAGACGAGCTCCTCTCATTTGATCTTCCCCAACAAATCAGTAGAAATGCCCAAAAACATGATTTGCTTGTAAACTGCCTCATCCACCCAAAGCGGTGACTGGTGTTGTTTGCCGTATTTTTCCTCTCTATCAAAGAGGGAGGAGTCATTTGTTTCCGACAGAAATGGTCCCAGAATGCAAAGCAACGTCAAAAACCAACTGTGCTCAACCACAGAGTCTACATTTGGTCACAAGTTTGATATCCACAGCCTTACGGCCAGATATGATTGAAAGCAGCAGAATGAGAGCATAAGGCATGCTGGGAAATGTAGGTTATTACTCAAATTAAACACGGTTGAGATGCCAGGAAAATAATAAAATAAACATTTTGTGGTACATTTTTCCTTATTTGCTTATGACTGGGTGTGAACACCTGGCCGTTTCCAGATGCTCTGAGCTTTATTTCATCTGCTTTGATGCCACTCCGCTCTAACGATGTTGCGGGTGTAAAATTATATTCAAAACCCCGTGGTTTTGTGCGGCCCCTTGTGAAAACCCTCTGCAAGAGGAATGCAAGTTAATAAATCTGCAGAAACGATCTGTAGCGTTGAGTTTATAAGCCTCAATTTGCAGTAATTTGTGTCTGTGCACGTGTGACGCACTACAGAGACACTGAAGGTACACAGCTTCCTGCTTTGAATCTACTCAAATGTTTGTGACATTTTAATGTAACCTCACTGTTGAGATACTTTGTGCACACATTTTAGTTGGACTCTGCAAAAATGTTCTACAATTACGATTTTGAAGCCAAGCTTGTGGCAAAGTTGATCCATCAACCTGTTAGTCCACCACTTTGGTCCAAACTGAAATATCTCAACAACTATACGATGGATTGCCACAAAAATGTTCAGACATTCGTGGTCACAGGAGGATGAACTACAATAACTTAGATCCCCTGATCTTTTCTTAGCGCCATCGTTAGGTTCAAGTTTGACTTTGGCCAATACGTTTGGCTTGTGACCATAAACATGACAGGAAATAATGTCCTCAACTTTACCCAGTGTTTAGTGACAATCAGCTAATGTTAGCATGCTAACACTCCGTACGCAGATGGTGAACGTGGTAAACATGAGGCCAAAACCAGCATGTTAGCATCATCATTGTTAGCATGCTGACCTTAGCATTTAACTCAGACTCGCTGAGCTGTTGCCATGGCTGCACACTAGAGATTGACAGACTCAAATTTCTCTTGCATGGGTTGTTTTTTCTCTGCAGCTTTACGCAACCACAAGCTTTGAAATTATTTCTGAACATTTCACAAGCTCTGCATCTCAATCAGCTGAAGTGTTTTACTTCTGCGTTTCTACTTGCTTGCCCTCAGTGGCCACTGTTTTAGAGACACCTGTACAATCTAATGCTCAGCTTATGTGGACATTGTCGGAAATATGGAAATTCAATTATATGTTTTATTATTGAGGGTCATAGTTAAAGATGGTGTCTCTCAAGATAACGTTGTCCAGTATAAGGCCAAAATCATGATAAAAACCAAACATTCTGGGTATCATAAAAGCACAATTTGTGGCAGAACAGTTGGATTGAATTGTCTGTACAGGTGTACCTAATGTAGTGGCCACTGAGTTATGGGTTCTTTTTTTCTGAAATTGACAAAACTTATGTTACTTTTTTATTTATTTTTTAATAATTTGGTCATTATATTGAATAATGCTCCAGTTTTGTCTTCTTCTGCAAAACCTGTAAGCACCACAGTGAGTCTGAGCCGACAGTAGAGCTTTAAACAAACTGCACAGAATATATAGTTTAGCCTTTTTCTAAAGGAATAACAGCACAAAAAGGTGTCACTTCCCTCCATGTTAACTTTTGTTTTTGACATACAGGAACTGGTCTTATTGTACTGCCTTTTTTTTATTAGACATTCTGTCTTCTAAGGCATGTTTAACAATAGTTGAATGTGTGATATTCTGTCCAATCAATAATCAGTATTAGCTGGTGGAGCTGAAACCTCCGGAGACATCTGGTTGACCTTCAGTCGAGGTTAAAGGAGTTAGAAATGTATTTATTTTTTTAAGCCTGTGGAGCGGGCTGTGGTTGCCATGGTCGCTGTGTTTTTCTCCCGCTGTACCCGGCCTCCCATCGGCCCCCGGCCTCCCACAGGTGGGCACACTTACCTGGAACCTTGCGTCATGACGACCCTTGACATCAACACAATCGGTCACAGCCTAAACCAGCCGAATGTTTTGCCACAGCATCAAGTAAAGACGTGACACGTTGTGTTGGTGGGAGGAGAGCGGTTCAACTACTTTCATGTGTTGTTTTGCTTGTTTCATATTTTTTGAAAGTGGAGTAATTCATTTTCCTGGCAAAAATAAAGCTGTAAACAACTGTAAAGACGGATATTTCTGTTTTCTTTCACTTCCAGACCACAAGTCACTGATTTAAGGAAGATTTTGTTTTTGTTGGACTTCAGTAGTGGGAACCGAGACGATCCACAAACGTGTACAATGACTTGTGACTGCACGTTTGTGGGTCGCTTCCTGTCGGGCCACGAGACATTTGTGACTTTCCTCCTATTTGTTTGCAGATTATTTTGTCTAATTTGTACCGCAGCAGATCTAAAAAACAAACACAAAACACGAGGTGCAATAACTTGTATGTTTTTATTGGATTCTAATAGTTGTAATACAAATGTATGAAAGTAATTTCCCGTGAACGAATGGATCCACCAACATCATTTTAAGTGAAATTAAAATGTGTTTTCAGAGTAAGTTATGCACATTTGCAAATTACTTTTTTTGTGGCTATGAATACAAAAATACAGATTCAAAAACACATGTAGAGAGTGATTTATTTGTTGATCATGGTACATGTTTGTGGTTTGTCTCCTGTGGGTTACAACTATTAAAGTACAACAAAAACTTCCACACAGATTGAGTGATGTTGTCTCTGCAGTGTTAAAAGTGACTGAAATTAATTTGTGTACGGGATCTGTTTTTGGTGAAGAACACGTCACTAGTCTTAGGAGTGACGTCGTTTGGTTACAAGCGAGCAACAGAGCCAGCAGCTATACGCATATTTTGGAAATGGATTCAGCATAAACACAATCACGTGTTTGAGAGATGTTCAACAACCTAGAAATGTCTACTAATGTTCACGTTAGGTAACTACAGAAAGTGCAATGATTGTTATATTGTCTGAGCTGTGAAATACAAGAGTTCTGGTGAGTTTGAATAACAAAACAGGAAAAATAAAGTTTTTTTTTACTGTTTTTATATTCAGTATATATATATATATTCAGAATATAAAAAACAGTAAATTTAAAAAAAAATCCAAAATGTTAAAATACATATTGGCTCCAACATTTATTTTTAAAGTGCTTTAAACCAAAAACGGTGCGTGTTTTTCATCAGATATTGTTGATTATCAGTGTGATCGAAGAGTTCATTACCCTGACCATGTGGAGCTGTGAGTTCCAGGATGAGTTTGAGTAACTGAAAGTGTACCATCACGAGGGGCATTGGATGTTAAAATGGCGGTGAGCTGAGACTGATCTCTCAAGTCATTGATAAAGGATTTGTTATTCATCGCATTATATTCTTTTGATATGAAATCCTGTCCTGTAAAATTGCCAGTAATATTTTTCTTCTATATTATTTTTATAATCCAGTTTGGATTTCCTTATTCAATTAATTAATTAATTCTGTTTGTTTTTTTAATCACCAGCTCTATCACCTCTACAAAATTATATTTTCAGCTGTTCGACTTAGAAGTGACTCAAAACTTATTTGTAGGTTAAATTTAAGTAGTTCTTGTTTTTTTTTACTTTTATTTTAAGAAACCAGTGTAGCAACTGACAATTAAATATTTTTTGTCGCACCCATTTTTTCTCCCCCTTTTACCAAAGGAGTTTATACTTGAATTAATGTAAAAGTCATAAGAGGAAAAGTTTGTCACTTTTTTTTATTGACTAATCAGAACAGGAGAATTACTTCTTCATACTGGCCAGGAATTAAACGGTCAGGGACAACATTACATTTTTTTTTAATTATTGTTAAAAGTAAATGACTCACAAGGTGCACAAAAAATGACATACTTTATTATATTATCATATGTGTATTATTAAAGTGATATTGATATTTATTTTTTAAATATCACGGTTATCGTCAATACCGGTATATCGCGACAACCCTAACAGATAAAAATGTATGAATCTGCTAAAGCAACCAAATATTAACAAATACACATCTGAAAGAGACTTAGACACTGCTATGAGCTGATTTGGGTTTTTTCAACCATAATAGGAAATAATAAAACATAGAAACAATATTAACCAATACAATTAATAGTGAAACATATAGAGCATCTCAATAAACTAAATACATGAATATTACATGATCCAAAGGAATAGTAACTTTTGTAAAACTTAAATAATTACCTGCATGTTCATCATATACAGTACAACTATTAACCTCAGTGCTAATCAAATATAACTAAAATCATTACCTTAATGTTGATCCTATTTACATACATAATCATGGCGCAGGGCCCCTTCCAGCATGTCCCAATACTCAGAGAGAAAACAACACAACAAAAACAACAACAACAACAACAACAACAACAATTAGCATCAGAGTCCTGAGAGAAACACACTCTCCTTCCTCACCTTGAGTTCTGCATTTAAACCATCCCACAAAGTGAACTCCACGTACAGGTCAGAGTTGTACCACAGTGTAGTTCGTTCATTAAACGTCCCACAGTCAGACAGCCTCAGTGTGTTGAGTCTAGTCTCCAGAGCAACATCTGAGCGACACAAATAACGGACTGATCCTTTAAAATGATGCCGGTTTCACCCAACGGACGTTTTCACCGCTTTCCTCTCGGGGGAGCACTATTACTACTACTCGCAGTTATTTAGAGAAGATTGTAAATATTGTTTTCTAATTCCCTCTTTTTAAAAGCGTGTGAGCGCACAGCCCTTCATCGACACGGACACGTTGTTTCGCGGTACACCCCCATAAAGCTAAAGGTGGTATCCTCCGCTCCCCGGAAACGCCGGCGACAGAAGAAGCCCCGGCACAGCAGAAGCAGGTGGAACTGATTTGTCAGCCCAAGTGTAACCAGGGTAAGAGTTTTTAATGACTTCACCTACTGTGGGTTTTAAAACAAACAACTCGTCCGCACTTGGCTTTAACTGGAGGGTTTGTGAGCCTTTGACGCGTGTGTTGACAGACGAGCTAACGTTAGCAGGGTGACGTTAGCAGTGTGACGTTAGCGCTGACACCCGTGGCGCTGCGCTAGCTAACAGACAAAAGAAGTGTCCTAGCATCGAAGACTGGACCCCAGCATCATAATATATGATAAACAATGTGTGTTTGGGACTGTATTTAATGTGTATGTTGTGTTTAATCGACATCCGGACGCGGGTCCTGGTCCCGAGTTGTATAAGCTAACCTAGTCACCCTCACCTCGTTAGCTGTGTCAAGCTAACTAACGGCAGAGTCCCAAAGCCGTTTAATTAACGGTAACTTGCCGTTAAAACAGTCGTCACGACAACGACAGAGTAGAATCCTCTCTTTACATAACACGTGTTTGGCACGATGCTGTGATGAAAGAGTGTGACATGATCTCGACTCCTTTATGGTTTTCACTGAGATAAGTAACGTTAGTTAGGTAGGTTAACGGCAGCGGCCGGTTTGTTTACATAATGTATCATTTAAATGACCCATCTCCTACTAACGGCTAGCTATCGGTTAAGGTCACAGCAGCAGTTGAGTCCACAGAGAAGACTCCTCTCGTCGGGTTGAGGCGTTTCTCGTGAAGGCCATCGTCCTAATAAACCAAATATTTTTAGCGTTACATAAACCCTGTTTTGCTCCTACGCGATGCGTTCAACAGTGGTGGAACTTAGTACATTTACACAAGTACTGCACCGAAGTACAAATTAAAGGTAGACTTAAACATGTTTTACAATATAGTATTAATACTTAAACTGAAGTAAAGAATACTACTTACTACTACAGATGGTAGCATTTGAACCGACCAAAGGCCATGTTAAACCCATGTTTAAACTGACGAATTCAATGTATTATTCAACATTACTCAGAAAATGCTGACATTTGGAAAATTGGAGTCATACTTGTGAAAGCTGCTGGCACATTGTCCTCTTTTTAAGGCCTCCGTGTCTAGTAAACCTGCTTTATACTGCGTAATTCTACATACTCATTTCCAAGATTAATTTTCAATGGCTTGGTTTAACAGAACTGGAAAGAGTGTCGTCATCTAACTCGTACTGAAGCAATGATTCCCCAATAATTCAACCGCTTTTGTGTTTAAAAATAATAACACGTTAGCGCCTGTATTCTTTTGGCTGTATAGTGTAATGAATGGTAAAGGACAAGTGTGTGAATTAATAAAGCAAATATAGTCATATATTTACATTTATGGAGCCAATTGAGGGCATTTAGATTATGTTTGATAATGAGATGCTGTCAATCACTTGTGACCACAGTGTTCCTCCAGGTTTTAGTAATTAATGTACAGCACGTTTGTTGGACGTTCCTTGAGTAATAATGATATCTTGCTCGCATTGATTCAGGTGTCCACAGTGAGGAACAGTCCGCACCGTTTCTCAGTCATCGGTACAGCATCAGTAACGCTGGACAAGCTTGTAAGTAGTCATGTTTATTTCTCTATGGAGTGGATGATGGGGTTAGGCGATATGGCCCTAAAATAATATAACAATATTTTAGGTTGTTTCTGTGACAATATTATTCTTGACAACGTGACAAAATAATGTTTAAAAAAAAATCTATTTAAGAACATACGCTTTTACTAAAAAATTTGGGGTCACCTGTTATATTGATGTTTTTTTGTCTTTCCCATAATAAACAGAGATAAAAACAATATAATTCAGACACCCAATGTTTTATTTACATTTGACACTTTTGGCCACAAAAGAAGAAGAAAAAGAATGAAGTAGTTAAAAACTTGTGTTTAGTTGATGTCCATACAGTGTTACATGATGGGGGAGAATACTGTTGGAAATTATTTTTTTTACCCCTAATGCCTTTCTCTTTGATAAATCAGAACACCTGTTAATGTTACAGGTGGCATTACTGTGAAACACTTGACACTGAAACAGGAAGCTGTTCCTGTGTTAAATCTGCTCACATTTTGATGTGATGCTTCCAGTTTGTTTCACCGATGACAGCTGATTTATTCTGTTCTTATTGAACTGCTGCTCAGAGGGATCTTTGTCTCTCAGTTGTCAGTCTGGTTGAACCGTTCTCCAAAACAAAACATCTGTCAGGAGGACTTTCTACAAGCTAAAAGCGTGTAAGGCCATTCCGACATATAGAGTAGTCTCAGACATCTGATAATAATACAATAAAATATAATCGACCACAAATCTGAAGTGCATGTCTAAACAAAAAAGTTACCTTTGAATCTATTTAACGCCACAATATAAATATATTATTTAGTCTCCTGCTGTAACTTGTCTCTCAGTGCCTACCATCAGGTGTGACACACACACAGACCTGCATTTATTTTGACAGTGTTATTTTGTGTTACGAAGACAATCGTACATTCAGATGTTTTTTGTTGTCATGTTACTTTTTTTTATTATTCTTTTTTTAAACTTATTGAAAATACCAGTATAATCATGAACAATTTGACATGGAACACACCTAGCGTACAAAGCTAATGCAGTGCAACATTTAAACAGTGATAACACAGCTGCACTCTTAATCTCTGGCCTCTGAATGGATGAAAATTATCAAAGTATTGTATGGGAACCTTTTTCACCTGAGATTTTGCTTTCTTTTAATGTAGAATATCTTAGAGTTGAATGGACAAGGCAGCCAGAAGTACACAGGTATGACCTTCATCCTTATATAGATCATTGCCTTGTATTGTCATGGAGAGGTGTTTGACAACGTGGGGTTTTCCTTTTTTTCCTGTGTTAGCCCAGCTAGTGAAGCCCACTAAAGGTTCAGTGATGCCTGTGAAGAAGAAGAGGAAGCTCCCTGATGCAGATGATAATGAGCGCAAGTGTAAAATCACCAGGTAAGCAGACACAAAGTTACAATGTGAGTGAGAGAATGCCTATGTCTGTCCTCTCTGGTTATCTATCTGCAGTGCATGAAATCTCACCCACTCTGAATTGTTTTTGTATCTTGCGTCTTATTTTTTTTGCGGCGTATCACTTAGTTTGGGTTCTGGCTGTGTTTTGTTGCATGTTGAGCCAACCGGTAGCTAGTGTGTAAGAGGCTCTTTGCTGGAGAGGATGGTCACTGGCTGAACCCGACGTGCGTGTGTGTGTGTGTCCGTGTCCGTGTGTCCATTCAGACAACTAATCCAAGAAAACCCATCTTTTGTGTTCAGAGTTCTGTTTCTTTTCTGCTCGCTTAGGAAACGCAGCACTCAGCACATACAGTACTCGTTCTGTTAATCAGTGCCTCAGCCCACATAGCAGGACGACTGTAGGAGAGAAGTGGCCAGTTTATTAGGGACAGCTTGTCGATATTAATAGGGTGTACAAACTATTAGAAAGTCTTCTTTGTATAACACAACACAATTTAACAGCATTACATCCTAAGAAACGGCAATAAAGATGAATCAACACCTGTTAAAACTAAACCTGACAGCGGCCAGGTTGATGGTCTTTGTCTTTTTTTTTTTAAAAGAACTTCAACATAAAAAAATAAATAATATATACACAAACACACTTCTTAAGAACGAATGAATGAAATCGGTTTTCCTCGTCGGTTGGGCACGGGGTCCGATAGTGGGGTTGGTTAACATGGCGTCCATATTAAATGAACCTATAGACCATAAATCAATCTATAGAAGGACATTGATGCGATGCCAGTTAAAAATATTGCCCCTACCATAGTTTAAGGCTTACTCGGATATTTGATCCATCCCACCACTCTGCCCTCTCCTGAACATTTAACATTCTTTGATTTATCGCAGCTGTCAGAAATTCCTGATGGCACCAGAGGACTTTTTTTCTTTTTTTTCCTCACTTGGCTGCTTGTAATTACGATGTAAACCATATGACTTCAACACAGCGATACACATGTTCGGTATTCATCTTGCATCGATAAGATGGTGACTGCCGATGCTGTTCGAGGACAAAATCATTGTTCTCATCAGTCTGAGGTTTGTTCATTTTAAAAGTGTCGTGTCATTTCTGAACCCAAAGCTCTGGTGTGCGTTACAGTTTCACCCGACCTCAGATCCGAGGTGCGAGGCCCATCAGCGCGGAGAAGCTGTTCTCCAATAAGAAGTGCGTGGCCTGGTTCCAGGCGTACGCCGGTCCTGACAAGGTGGTCGGTCCGGAGGCCATGGAGAAGTTCTGTGAAGACATCGGCGTGGAACCAGAGAATGTGAGTCGTACCCCGGCAGCTTATTCCCTCACCTGGGTGTTCACCAAGCTTCTCAGGGACTAACGTCACTCCCACTGCAAAGTTAGTTATGAAGATTCATACGCTGACGTTCAGCAAGGAGGACGACTTGGAGGGAGTGAGACGAAGCTGTATTACAGCACCCAGACGTGCAAATTAGAATTAATTCCGACCTGTTGCATTTTGTTTTTATTTAAATAAAGGGTTCAAAACTAGTTTTGTGCTCAACTCCTCTTCACGTCCACTGACTTGCAATCTGTAGAGAGATGTCACGGGGACACGGTGGAGGAAATGAAGAACCCCGTGCACATGCACCGGTGTTTGATTTAAACGTTGGCAAGGATTCAATGCATCTCCTCTCTTCTTCTGGCAGATTATCATGTTAGTGTTAGCCTGGCATCTAGAGGCAGCAAGTATGGGCTTCTTCACAAAAGAGGAGTGGCTCAGGGGAATGACGTTATTACAGTAAGTCACTTTTTAACTTTTCATATTTCTGAAAATGAATGTCACAAATGACTCTTTTGTTCTTATGACCCATATTTTATTTATTTCTGCCGACGCCCCTCTGTCTGTAGTTGTCATCAGACCTGTAAAAAAAAAAACCATTGAGCTCTAACTGTTATGTGTGGCCCTTCACCTACTTGCAGGTGTGACTGTACGGAACGGTTACAGAGCAAACTGGATTACCTGCGCAGTGAGCTCAACGACTCTGTAGTCTTCAAAAACGTCTACAGATACGCCTTCGACTTCGCCAGAGTGAGTTTTTCTTTTTTTTGCTTGTTTGTTTTAAAGAATAACTTAACATCCCCTGAAAATCTGTTTTTTCCCGGCATCTAGTTGTTTTCACAGGTGTACTCCTCCTCTCCTACAATGAATGTGCAGCCTTGTTTTCCAACAGTCGTATATTAAACATTACCTGAGCACTCTGTAGAAAAGCGACCTTCAGCAGGAGTCGCAGCATCAAAACAGAAATGGGAATTGTAACCCGCTGTTGTCTTGTGCCATTTGTCCTGTCCTCAGGATAAGGACCAGAGGAGTTTGGACATGGACACGGCTAAATCCATGCTGGCCTTGCTGCTGGAGAGAACATGGCCACTCTTCCCAGTCTTCCACCAGTTCCTGGAGGTAAATCTCCGACTCGTTTGGAAGGACCAGAGAAAAGTTGCAATAATTAGTTTTGTTATGAAAGCTTGTACGAGGCCTGTAGGGGAAACCAGTAGTTTATCTTTACAAAATAACTCAACAAATGTTTTTCTAATGGCAAAAACAACCGCCCACCCCCATTCATCTGTCCCTCAGCAGTCCAAGTACAAGGGGATGAATAAGGACCAGTGGTATAACGTTCTGGAGTTCAGCAGGACCATCAACACAGACCTCAGTAACTACGATGAAGACGGAGCTTGTGAGTATACAAGCGACTCGCTAACAGCTTTTTTTTTTTTTTTTACAGCGGCTACACCGAGGCTTTAGTCACACCAGAAAATGGCACTGACAAATTAGTTCACACCCCCCTGGCCCATACACTGTATATAAGAAGGGGACGTAGCCATCATGTTGGCGGACTGCCGTTTTGAAGCCTAGAGTTTGGCATTTTTTGCCATCGCCATCTGGGCTGTTTACAACCAGAAGGGACACGCTGGAGGTGGAAGTTCAAGTGGCCGCTGAATTAGACGGTTTTAGTCGGCCAAAACGTTCATGAACTGAGAACACTACGTAAGGGTTAAAGTTCTAAGGAGGAAACACGACAACGTCGTGGCAGCCAGCTGTTATCAAAGGTAGCCACAATCTATTTGACTCTAAATGGACCATAATTTACTAAATGAACATCATGCCGTATTGAAGAATACTTGAAACTAGAGATTGAGACATAAACTCATGTTTACAATGTTTACTGAGGGAATAAATCAAGAGAAGTAGTCATTTTCTCATAGACGTCTATACAATCAGACTTCTTTTTGCAATCAGTGGAGTTTCCCCCTGCTGGTCAGTAGAGAGAATGCAAGTTTAAGATACTTCTGCATTGGCTTCACTTTTTTAGAATTAGATGTTGCCAGCTGTTCTTGGAAAAATAGGCGGTGCTAGAATCTTGGTAAGATGGATTTATACTTCTGTGTTCAGGGGTTACATTACACACTACTGTATAAAGGTTTGCAATCAGTTGCTATATTGATGTTTTTCTTTTTTCCTTCAACAATAACTATTGTAAGAGAGATTAAAAGCTGTGTAATTCAGACAAATGTTTTCTTCACATTTGACCTATTTTGGGAACTAATATTTCTTTGGCCCTGCTGCTAATACGGTTAGTTGTGGATGCAGGAGGAGAGCTCTGTTGCCTCCTTCAGCAGAGCAAGAGTTATACGACACTGCATGAGGCAACACAGCTAATATGATAGCTTCCTCCTTTTAGACTCTGGTTCTCTCTGGTCCCTCAAAGGTCAGCACTGCCTTGATGTTTTACAGACCTAACCTTTAGTAAAAACGAATAGTCAGACTTTAAGTGTAACTACATAGTTACAGTAATAAAAAAAGCAAAGCATTTGCCGGTATAATTTTCTACATCTACATGATTTGAGACTTGTTTATGCTGTTGGAATAAATGAGCTTGGTATTTGGGAATGATTGACGAATGGAAAAACATGTCTAGTACAGAGAAGTGATTTGTACCACTGATCACTATGGTAAAAGTGATTTATTTGTATGTTTTTGATCCAAATAGCTAATTTTGTTAATGCTCTGTGCTACATGATTTCTCAGATTGAAAAAATGCAAAAAAAAGAGTGCAGCATCTTTTGTTAATATTATCCATGTCCCCGTCGTTTTTGTCCGCAGGGCCAGTGCTGCTAGACGAGTTTGTGGAATGGCAGAAAGCTTGGTCGGCATCGTAGCAGATGACATCACAACACCAAAAAAAAAAGAGAAGGAGGGAGAGAAAACAAAAACCACAAAACACTGCAGGAACCTCCGTATTGTTTGTGGGGGGAAAAGGAAAAAACCTACAGTTTCAGATCTCACTTTGACAGACTTTAACCACACACACACACACACACACACACACACACACACACACACACACACACACACACACACACACACACACACACACACACACGGACTACAGAATCATCCCTGTTTGGGAACAGGCCTTTCTCTCTCTGCGTCGACTTTTTATAGTGTTAATTTGGAGAAAAGAAAATGTTCTTAAGATAAGAAGACAAACACAAAAAATGAACTGAGAGAAGAGTTGAGGAATTTACGTTTTCTTAATAACAATTTTTTTTCCCCCATTTTGTGTCTTGTTTATAGATGTTTTCACAGTAATAAAAAGGAAATGGAAGTATGACGAGCCGCTTCGTAATAATTGGTACAACACTTTAAGTACACGCGTGTTTTGCAGTAATTTGTAATGCATGCATTATCTGGGCTCCCTCAAGAAGGCTTCAACTGAGCCCTGTTTCAGAAAGTGGGTTTAGTGAGGACTTGGTTAAACTAAAAGGCTTTCAGGTCTAGAAAGAGGGCTATCTTAAACTCTGGGTCTGTTACCGTGGTAACCGACTGTGTGAACTCAACTTGCTCACTGGCATGCTTTCTTTAATAAACCCTAGATCGCACAAATGGGGACTTTATTCATCTAATTATGTGATTCATGAAAGTAACCAGAAGCACCAGAGCTTATTTAGGGGATTAATTCATCTTTTTATTTTTTTATGAAAATTTTAAAACACATTTTCTTTTTCACCAAAATAATTTGGACTATTATAAAAAAAATAATTTTAGTTCCAGTTTTTAATGCAAAAACACCATGGAGGTGAATACTATTGCAAGGCACTGTACATGCATTAATCTCTACGGACACTCTGCCTTTTTATTTACCTGTTGCCATAGTAATCATGGTATCGAAGCTTAATTCAGTTGATTAAACAAACTGAAAAAGTGAGCCTGCCCCTGAGTTGATGAACACCTGAGTTTGTTAAACAGAAACGGGCCCCTGCTGGATTGTATTGATTGTCCCTGAAACTTGAGGATTAAAAAGCCACTTGATACGACTGAAGAACTTCTGCATCCCTCCATCTGTGAAGAGGTCCGGTACCGTGCTGAATCATCCAGATCCTGTCGTGATGTTGGACTTCCTGACGCCATCATGTTCCCGCGCCGTCTATATCTCCATGTGGAAGCGTGGCCTCTCCTCTCCCCTCCCCGTATCTCTTGTGTCCAGCGGCCCCGCTGAGGCGGCGGCCATGATGGCGTTGAGGCGCGTCAACGACAGGGAGCGCTGCTTGAGCCTCGGGGCGGGGCGTGGCTCGGCGGGGTCCGCGGCCTCCGGAAGGTGTCCGTATCGCTGGCCGTCCTCGTCGTACTGGTACAGGCGGATGACGCGGCTACGGCGGCCCGGGGAGGACGACGTGTCTCCCCCTTCCTCCTCCTCCTGCTTGCTACCGCCTGTCTCTCCATCCTCCTCTCGCCTCTTCTCTCTGTCTTTTCCCTCTTCTTGATCGCTCCCTTTCTCCTCCTCCGCACTTCCTCTCCTCTCCCCTCCATCCTCCTCTTGCCTCTTCTCTCCGTCTTTTACCTGCTCCACTTCTCCCCCCTGTCTCCACCCCTCATTTTCCTCGTTGCTCTCTCTTCCATCTTTCTCCTCTACATCCTCATCTGTTGTGCTTTGACTCCCTCCATCCTCCAGATAGAAACCTCCTCTTTCCTCCTCTGCCTCCCCATCACACCCTTTGTTCCTTTCCTTCTGACTTCCTCTTGCCTCCACCTCCTCCATGTGGTCACATCCCTCCAGATAGGCCGTGGTGTCCTGCGCCGCCTCCTGCCGTTTTTGCCTGAAGCTTCTCTGAGGTTTGGTAGGGGGAGGAGTGGTCGTTGTCTCCGTGGTTGTACAATCTGCAGAGGGGTCGTCGTCATGCGTCATCTTGAAGGCCTGGTTATTGTACATGGGCGGCAGGGTTGTAATGGTGACCTCAGTTCGGCAACGTTGTTGCCGTGGTGATCGCAACCTTGTAGTGACCGCCCCTAAACACCTGAAGAGGAAATGGTACACATCTTATATTAAAGAGGTCTGCTCTACAATTTTGATAATTTCTGACAAAACGACAGAGGTATGTAGCGCTACCAGCGCCGCCATGTTAAAATTGTGGGCACACTTGTATTGAGTATAAATCCAATGCATTGGTTTAAATTTATAAGTAATATAAGAGCTGTACGGGTGGTTTAATTTTGAATTGTGTTAAATAGATGATGGATTCCGATATAGGCCTGAAAGGTACAAAATCAAGGTTCTATTGTTAATGAGCCAACTGCAGGTGAAACACAGTTCAATCCCAGCGCAGCCAATGGGGAAAGAAACACAATCTGTCAGTAAACGTCCTACTAAGCTGACACAAAAGGCATTAATGGGTAAACTGGACAAGCTACAAAAGGCTCGGAAGGCCAAACTAAATAAAGCTTCTGACCTTAAAAGGACAATTCCAGACCTAATGCATGACAGAGAATATGAAACAGAGGTGCAATGTACTTTTGATAAATACATAACTCTGCAAAGGAACAACATCAATCCCTGTCACAAATATTATCTCATGAGGAAAAGGAGAGACATGAGATATGGTTCAAAGCAAGTGTTAATGAATTTACTGATGCTGTGAATAAGTGGTTGTCTAATACAGACATTTCCAAATGTGGTGAAAATGATGATTATGACTGAAGTAAAACCCAGTGACAGCATTTCCAATGTGGAAACAAATGTTTCTATTGAGAAATCAAGCAGAAAAAGTCACACCAGTTCAAGAACCAGCAAATCATCTTCATCTGTACGGATTCAGATGGAGGCAGAGAGAGCAGCGCTTGAAGTTCGCGCTGCAGCCTTAAAGGAGAAGCACAAGCTGGAGGAGCAAGCTGAGTTGCTGAGAAAGAGAAAGGAAAAACTGGAGGTTGACAGAACTGGCAGCCTTTGCTGCTAAATTAGCAGTATTTAAGGTCTCTGGTCACCAAGCTCTCTCCAATACACAATCAAATGGAATCATACTTTGAAAAAGGAGCAAGGTTAAAGGAACTCTCTCCCACTCTCAGCCGACATGCTAAAGCATATCCACCAATACATGTGGACCCGCAACAACCACCTATACAACGACAACAACCACTTGCATATAGGAATGTAACACAAGACAACAGTAAGGTCTGTCAACTGAAACCGGAAAAGGCATCACACAAACCTCTCTTGGATCATCCTCACGTGCAGCTAACAAATCCAGGTGTCATTCAGTCTCAACTCTCTCATAAAGGAAATGATGAAGCATCAGTTCTCTGCAACCTACTGCAAAGGCAAAATGAAATAACAACATTGCTTATCCAACAACAAGCCTCTCAGTTACTGCCACCAAGAGAAATTCCATATTTTGATGGGGATCCTCTGCAATGCAGAACATTTATCAGAGCCTTTGAACATTGTATGGAGAGTAAAGCAAGCAACAGAGGAGACTGTCTGTCTGTATTTTCTGGATAAGTACACAAGAGGTCAACCAAAAGAGCTAGTGCGTAGCTGTCAGCACATGGCTCCAGACAGAGGCTATGCTACAGCTAAGGATCTGCTACAGGAACACTTTGGGAATGAACACAAAGTTACTGCAACATATATGGAGAAAGCCCTCTGCTGGCCTGAGGATGTCAAATCTCTCCAAGCCTATGCCCTCTTTTTGCGTGAGTGTAGTAATGCAATGGAGGACATACAGTACATGAAAGAACTGGATATGCCAGCAAATATGAGAGCAGTGATTCTGAAGCTTCCATACAAGCTAAGAGAAAAATGGAGAGTCTCTGCGTGTGAGCTACTGGAAAACCTCAATCGCAAGGCACAGTTCATTGATATTGTCATGTTCATCAAGCGTGAAGTCAAAATAGTGTCTGACCCAATCTTTGGAGACATTCAGAATACACAACTTCACACATTAAGCAAAAATATCAACAGGCTCAAATCAGAATTGAAGCCAAGATTCAGAGCCAACAGCTTTGCAACTTCCGTTACCGTTGAAACCCCTGCCATTGAGGAAGCCAGAAGGTTAAATCATGACAAACGACAAAGTAGTTCATCTGTAAAGAACACCAGCTTTTGTTTGTGTTGCTCTCGAGGTCCCACACTGGAGATGTGTCCACGATTGGAAGAGAAGACACGAAGGGACAAGATTAACTTTCTCAAGGAAAGTAGAATCTGTTTCAGCTGCCTTCGCATTGGGCATATGAGCAAGGATTGCGATGGGCGCTTGACTTGCAAGGTGTGCACCCTAAACCATCCCAGTGTTCTTCACATCCGCCAAAGGGAGAAAGTAGTCAACAGGGACTCAAGAAACTCAAAGGAACCATCATTGAGAAGCACACACGTCTCTCTACACGCATGTGGACATACAGGGGCCGGTAAAAGCGATGGGATTCTACCCATCTTACCAATATGGGTAAAATCCAATAAGGGAGACAAAGTCATACAAACATATGCTTTTCTAGATCCAGGCAGTACAGCCACATTTTGTTCCGAAAACCTGATGAGGCTCAATCTGAATGGAAGGAAAACCCAAATCCATTTAAGAACCATGGGCTCAAGAGCAACAGTTTCCAGCTACATGTTGGATGATTTGAAGATTTCAAGTCACACTGGGAAAATATTCTATGATTTACCAGAGGTCTATACCCAGAAGAAGATGCCTGTAACCACTGATAACCTTATCAAAAAAGAGGATTTGGCAAAGTGGCCATACTTAGAAGGTGTTAGTGTTCCATGCATTCAAGCTAACGTGGAGTTGTTGATAGGTACCAACGCCTCCAAAATGCTTGAGCCTTGGGGAGTAATCAACAGCCAGGGAAACGGACCATATGCCATTAAGACCCTATTGGGGTGGGTTGTTAATGGTCCCCTTCAAGGATGCAGTGATTGTTGAAGAGGTCAGTTGCATGGATTCTGAAAATAAGAAAAACTCTACTGGAAATGAGTCATGAGGATATAGACAGGAATGGCAACAAATTGTAACAGGAAATGCACCAAATTAAAGCTGCGTTGACGGGACAGAGTTTGACAAGTACAAACCAAGACTAGCATGCTGGACAGGCCAGTGACCAAACTTTGTCTTCTACAAAAAGCCGAAACATAAGTTATTCGTAACCTCTTACCCATAGGGGAATCTTTGTTTTTTATTTGTTTTGTTTGTTCATTTTGTTATGGATTTATTGGCTCCATTATATAAATATGTATTTAATTGTTTATGCCCTCCTGCCATTAACAATTAGGGGCCGGTGTGTTGGAGCCATAATGTATTTTTGTTGCTTTGTTTTGTCTTTGAGGGAAACACGGGGTGAGTTTGGACATGTAGTTCCTGCATTGGACACAGGGTGGCGCATTGACCGGAAAGGGCATATAAGTGGGTGCCGGGTAATGAGCCAGGTGTGTGTGGGAACGGAAGCAAACTGTTTTTGACCGTGGTTGCACCAAAGTGGTTGTGTCAACTTGGCTGTGGAGGTCGTCTCTTGTCATGTGTTGTGGGATTAATTTGTTGAAGTGGAATAAATGGATCAAAAGAGACACAGAGCCAGCCAGATTTGTTTGTGCCTAACGCGTGTCCGAACAAGTTCCTCCGTTCGCCCCCCAGTGGCTTTCAATATAAAATGGATATATGGTAAAGTCATTACACCTAAATATGGTATTTTTTCTGTTTTTAATAACTATTAGTTCATTAGAATACAGCCATGGATATCATCCACAGATATCTGTTTCAACTTTTGTATTCAATAAAGTGGGGGGGGGGGGGGGAGTGTAAACAGCCACGTGCAGGCACATAGAGCAGCCTTTATAAAGCTAGCTGGGGATATAAAACTACATTAAAACATTGAACGGCACGGGAAAAGGAGACGAGTAATGACCTCATTGGATTTCTAAAATATTTCCTGGCACTAAAGCCATCTTTCCAGGCTAAATCACAAACTATGGCTGTAAAAGAGAAGGAAGTCCCTTTCCAACTAACTGAGATAACACATATTTAAAGGGCCACTGTGTGAGATTCTGGCGCCATCTAGCGGGGAGGTTGCAGATTGGAAACAACTAAAACTTCTGTGTGCCAAGCATGTAGGGGACCGACAGATTCAGATGTCTCTCTCCACAGCCAGTGTTTGGTTTTTCCTTTCTGGGCTACTCTAGGAATTGTCAGGTGATTATACACTAAAGTAAACATATCTGTTAATATGCTACACTGTTCCTTTTTAAATCGGATGGCTGTATCATAACAGGACGCCAAAATAAAAATAGGTTTTCTGTATTTTAGTCCATTTCTTACAAAGCACAGCTCTCATATTTACACCTGAACGCACCTGAGGACTGGAGTCCTGGCCAGAGCTCCGGCGCTGAAGCCCACCACAAAGGTCACCAGCACCGACGCCGCCACAGCTCCCGCAAACGGACCGTCTGAACCTCCCGCCGGCCTCGCCTCCGCCGGCCCGACATCCCCGCTGGACCTGAGCGCTGCGCTCCGCTCGTGTTGGCTGTCGACCCGGAGCTCGTAGGGCCGCAGTGTAGTTCCCTCCGTGTGCCGCAGGAGGCAGTAGTACATGCCGCTGTGTCGGCTACCGGTGTTGGGGATCGTCAGGCTCCCGTCGCGCTGCATGAAGACGGGGCCCGGTTTCCCGGTGGAAGCGGGGGTCTGGAGGTCCCAGTACTGGACCACACCTGCACATGAGAGGAGGAGCGGTGACAGG
Source organism: Ophiodon elongatus (assembly GCA_016806645.1). Classification (NCBI taxonomy): domain Eukaryota; kingdom Metazoa; phylum Chordata; class Actinopteri; order Perciformes; family Hexagrammidae; genus Ophiodon; species Ophiodon elongatus. The sequence continues at coordinate 24,133 of JACSYO010000458.1, forward strand.
TGACAGATGACAGGTGACAGGCGACATGTGACAGGTGACAGGTAACAGGTGACAGATGACATGTGACAGGTGACAGATGACAGATGACAGATGACAGATGACATGTGACAGGTGACAGATGACAGATGACAGATGACATGTGACAGGTGACAGGTGACAGGTGACAGATGACAGATGACATGTGACAGGTGACAGATGACAGATGACAGATGACAGGTGACAGGTGACAGGTGTGACCGCAGTGCTGGAACTGAAATGAAGGGATAAGTCTGGTCATATTTGATGTTTTTCTTACTGTAACACGTGGTGTGTATCAGATCGACTGAGCCACGTTGTTGCACGTGTTCATACATTATCATGAACACACACACTAGTCTATTTTGACTCAATCACACATACACCGTCCGGCTGCCACAAAATCTCACTGGAGCACCAAATGTGGATTAATCCGCAGCTGAAAATAGTGCATTTCTTAGGGACTATTTCCTGCTGTTTGAGTTGTGTTTGTTATAAACTACAGTGACCAGCAGTTAAAGGAAATAATTAGGCCTTTTTTTTTCTCTTTTAAAAAAAAAAAAGAAATGTAACTACATGAGTCGTTTTACATATTTCAGTAGGAACCAATCTGCTTATGTTTAGCACCATGTTAATAGGGTGACACTTGTATTGTAAAGATAATAAATTGTTTGTTATTTATAATACGTGTCACGCATGTCATTTACATTTGGTCTATGGATCGTCCTTGCTAATAGTGTTTCATGTTTAAATGTAGTTGTTCTTATCAGAATCTGATAGAGTTGAATTTGAAAAAACAGGCAGGACTCTTCTCTCCTTTGTGTCCGAGCCTCGTCACCAACCTGCGTTCTTTCCGTCTCCACAGTTCAAAGTCAGCTCTGCCTCTGGATGACCTTTGACCCTGCGGGTTGGTGCGATGGTCAGAGTGCCGCGGCCGGTAGCTGCTCTTTCTGGATTCGCTGAGGCGGCCAGAAAGGCCGTGAGAGTTAACCACCCGGTTAACATTTTGAACCTGCACAGGAAATTAGAGTCAGGTGTTTGTTTAGGGCTCACGTGCTGTAAATGACTCCGGGACATAGCAGGACTGCTGCCAGTGGCTAGTACTTTTTCTCAAGTACTGTACTTGAGGTACTTTCTTGAGTAGTTCTATTTTATACTACTTTATGCTTCAACTCCACTACATCGCAGAGGCACATATTGTACTTTTGACTCCACTACCTTTGTTTATCAGTTTTAGTTACTTTACAGATTCATTCTAATACAAAAATATAAATGAACTAATGTATTACTATAGATAAAGCTACCCAGCAGTATATCAATTAGTTAAAATTACCTCCATCTTTACCAGCTGAAACATGAAAAAAAAACACATTAATGCATCAATAATTAGAATTTAATATGTATTATTCTGAAATCTGCAAATAGTATAATGGGTACTTAAAGGCAGAAGGAGTGGGATTTGTCCTTTTTATGTAAACGCAACCTTCAAAGGGGCCCCAGGGGGCCGGAGCTTCTGTGTGAAGTCGCTGTCATTAACTTAGCATTTCTTGTCGCACAGTCAAAAGGGTTAAGTCATTTCTGTCTATAATGGAGCCCTAAAAGTCCCACTGAAAAGCTAAAGGATACATCCACCCTGAAGATGTCACAAGAACCCTCCCACCGTGATACCTTTGAAGCGAGCATTCATATATGTTCCGTACAGCGCCCGGCTAGCAGCACAGTAAACACAAAGATGGCTAACATAAACTACAGGCCGACACCACCCGTGACGATCAGAAGTCAGCAGTGTCATTTTTGACCCGCTCAGTTTTCTTACCCTGCTGTTCGTTATGAGTTTCATGTTTTGATTTTTTGGTGGACCCTGGAGTAGAGGTGAAATGCTGCCCCCTATCTGTTTGGAGCAGGTGGCTAGATATTACACGTTGCAGCTTTAAGTGTAATAGTGGACAAGGTGACCATAAGATGCTGAAATTGTTGGAGGGGATTGAATCATTTTAAAGAGAAATTTTACATCAAAATTCAATAAAACAATTTCAATAAAAAAGTACCTTGAACTGTTAACTGAATGTGAATCAGAGTAAATAAGTCACTTGAGGAGTAGAATCTATTATGTTCTGGCCTTTCTGTAAATATGTCGATCTGTCATGTTTTTTTTTTACTATGCGATCATGTAAACTGTCTCTTACTCCACAGATTATACATTAAACTCTGAAGTCTTACTGTTAAAGTTATGAGGGAATGAGTCCTCAAGAGTCTGTGATATTTACCTGCGACAGCTTGCGTAATTTCCTCTCAATGCAGCCGTGCTTTTCCTTTCCGTGTATGATCACACATCGTCTGATGGACGGCTCGCTGCTCCAGTCTCCTCTGGCAAAGTGTAAAGTGCAGTTTCTCACATGACACTGTGGATGTCGTCTCCTCTGATGATGTTAAAGATTAATAGCGTCGCAGAGGCATTGTTTTATAAAGCCACCTGTTTTCTGAACAACAGCAGTTCTCAACCTCAAGTTAAACTCTGTGATCAGTAAAGCCTGGAGAGGTCACTTTATTTTGGGCAGGGGGAGTGGGGGAGGGGGTATTTTGGTCTCTTTTTTTTTTTTTTTTAAAGATTACTGAAACTTAAACTCCTCAAATACAAATACAATAATAAGTGAATTTTGAATTACTGAAAAACCAAAGCAAGTTCATAAATGCATAGAAACAAAATAAAATATATGTACATTATGTATACTCAAAAATTCCCAAACGATAATTCATATACACTAGTGTCCATACCTCCGCTTTATGTTTGTTGACCATGTTGTTTTTAAATATAGAGTTTTTAAAATCTATTAAGTGTTTCATGTTTAAAAACTATTCAACAACAATTTAACTCTAGACTGTTCCAATCTTTGTTTCTGTAAACATGCAAATTAATATATAATATATACATAATATATAATCTGGAAGTATCTTATGCTTTTACTTTATACGTTAATTCTGCTGTTTTAAAGTCCATCAAATTTAGTCTAGAGGACCGAAAACGTATTTATTATTATTATTATTATTTGTTATTTTTTGACATCCACATATTATAAATGTATTATAAACGTATTAAAATGCTGCTGTCTTCCTCTGTTTTCAGCACCATTAAGCAATCAAGAGCATCTTGTGCTCTACTGGCTACCAGTAGGAACTGCAAAAAGCGAGCCCATTTTAGTCAGCTATTGATTACCGTCATCACAATTCCTCCAGAGGGGGACAGAGATGGCTGAACCAAATCTCAATCCATCAAACAGTGGTTGAAACATTTCACTTAAAACCCACAAATGTTGAGCTATTTTACCAAATATGTGTTGAACCTAGAGGACACCTCAGGATATCACCAAAGTCAGTAGCATTCATCTTTTTGGTACCATGACTGTGTCTGTACTAAATTGGCATGACAATCTATCCAACAGTTGAGCTGTTTCAGTCCCACTGACGCCCATATAGGGCCCCTTACTGACACCCCGTTCCACCCAGTCCCTGCCCGCTGGGTATGTATGATGCTGCCTTTAAGTACTCCTCAGTTATATAGAGCAGACATGGCAGCATCATTATATTTTTCCAAAGCCCACCAAAAAACAACCAGTAAGCCTTTGTAGGAATACCACCTGCCCCAGGTTTTCTGTTTGTCAGTTATTTTGTGCTTATTTCATTAAAGGGACAGTACACCCCAAAATAAAAAAATACATATTTAGCCTATAGTCTTGAAGATGTCAGCTTTTGAGACGGCCACAGACCTTTGTTGTTTCATTTATGAGTTGGCACAATAATAATGAAGCAATGTGATCGCTGGCCGGATGTTTTTACATTTCTTAAAAAAACAAAAAATATATTTAGGGATAAGCAAGCACCAAAACAGTAGGGTATTAAAACTTGGTTATGATGTATATCATGTAATATTATACAATTATGCTGTTGGTTTGGATATATGAATATTTGAATGTAGTAGTAGCAGTAGTATTTTTCATGTTGTACTGGTATCAGATCTCAACAGTTATTCCTGTAATTACTACAGTAACCACCAGAGGGCGGTGATTTATTACCAAAGCCTGGAAAGGGAACTTTCCAACTTTCCTTGATCAAGCAATATCCTTCCGACTGTCATAAAATGTTAAAGGTGCTTTTATTTTTCTGGGTTTATGTTTAAAAACGTCCCGTGCTGCATTTCCTATGTTGTCGGCTTCTTTTGGACAGACAGTATCTGGTCTGTGGTATCCTTTCTTCAATGCTTTGCACATGTTGTTTATCAGACCTTAAACTCAACAGTTAAACCACTTTTCTAAAGCACTGTGAGCAAAGGCACTGTATAATGAACACGATACCACTTTGCATTATTTGCATTGGTTAACGCTGAATCTGCAACAAAAACCTGAATCTTAATCACTTTTGTAAACTTCAATTCTGAATCAAGTATGTTGAAACTTAGAAGGAATTCGACTCACAGTTACTTTGCAGATTTAGACGATTAATACCAAATATTTAAGTCAACTATATTTATGATAGTTAGTTATGATATGCCTTTATTAATATAGGTTATGCTATCCAGCAGTATTTAAGGTAGTTCATTATTTCCACCTTTACTTCTGCAACATTAACGTGATGAAAACATGAATGCATCATTGATTAAAATGCAGTAATAACATGCATATGATTATCAAATGGTTCATGGGTTACTTTTGGTACTTTAAGTACATTTTGATGACGTTTGTTCACTGAAATACAAGTTTGAATGCAGGACTTTTACTGGTAACTGAGTATTTCTACACCGTATTGCTGCCACTAATAACTTTAGCCAAAACAGTATTAGTGGTTCCTATTTGTCCTGTCCGCCCTGAAGGCATCACAGAGTCTGTCTCCAGCCTTCAGACGAGTCAAGGCGGGTTGGAGCTCCTTCTGTGTGTGTGTGTGTGCGCGCGCATGTGTGTGTTTTACTTTGACGGCTGTAAACTCACTTAACTATCTACGGCTGAAAATATCCGCACTTCATCGACTGACGACAGAGAGGGAATTAAAAACACAAAACACACCGAAACCCTCCCGGGAGAAGAGGGGGAGAACCTGCCTGAGCCACCGGGGAGCTGACATTTAACCAACACTTCTCCAGGTAAAGTCTGATGAGTTGAAGCTAACTGAGCTCTGAAAAGTCTTTCATTTAGAGAAACATCACGCTGAATAGTTTTAACGGTCTTCTACTCTACTTGGAAGTTAGTTTAATTTAACCGCCGTCCTTCAGTTGGATTTTACACACGTTAACTTTCACAACTTACACTTGTTTTTTTAAACGTTTGTCGGAAGCGTTGGATAAGGACACTAAACAAGTGAACAGTACTTCAGTGAAACAGGATATCAATTGTTCACAGTTTGGTTTTCCGCCTTCTTCACAGAAGATGAACAATCTAATGAAAAGGTAAAACAAATTTCTTTTCAAGCTAACTAGTGTAAACTGGCGTTTCCGGCAACAACTTTCAAAATAAACGATGTTGCGCGGAGGGTTTGTGAATCCTGCACAAAGCTGGATGAAGTACTCGCAGATATTTTACTTTACTTACTAAAAGTAGCGATACTAAAGTGTAGCAATACTCTGTTACAAGTAAAAGTCCTGCACTGGCATCAAAATATACTAAAAGTACCAAAAGTAATAATACGTATTATTATGGCACATTTCAGAATAAAAATCTATATTGGATTAAAACAATTGTTGCATCAGTGTGTACATCACTCATTGAAGCTGGGGCTGATTTAATAACTTAATATTATGTTGGGTAGTTTGTGAATTAGATCAATAAAATGTATTCTTAATGTATAACATATATTATAATTATTTGTTGATTAATATTTTGTAAAAATACTGTGTTCTCTTTTCTGTGACAGACATTGTACCTTTATTTTGAAGGATTTCCCCCACCCATTTCCGGCGGAATCTTTTTTAACTTAGTCTGTGTCTTAAAGTTTAATTCTATCAAAGTGATACAAGTAGAGCCACATCATACCATCTGTCTTCATCAAACATGTTAATGTAACACTGTAACACAGATGTTTTGACATCTGCATCGTTGTTCAGTTGTGACACATTATCTTTGGTGGCACCCATCGGTGCCCACATGAAACCACACCCATGTTTGGCTGTTGTGCCTTCTGGTCTTTCTTGCTCAATAATCAAACCTCTGTGTCTGTGGATCAACACCGGTGATCCTTAGAGGTCCGGTGTATTCACTATTTACATGTAAAATGAACCCAAAGTGAGCTGTGCGGGGCATTTAAGGTCTGAGCAAAATTAAGTTATCATACAATAATGTCAGGAAGTAAATCTGGTAATGCTGCAGGCAGTTTGAAAGAGGAGTAAACCGTGTTGTTGACAGGAGTTTAACTGGTGAGAACAGAGTTGAGTCATTCTGGGTTTTCAGTAGTGGTGACAGTCTATATTTTATTTTTATATTTCAGCCGCTGCAACAAGTGATTATTGTCAAAAATAAGAATAATACAAAAGTTTGGTGTTTTAAAGGGTTAATTTGAAAAACGAACAAACTAACCGATCCCACATTCTGAGAGGTAGAATTACTGTTTTTATCAAAGGAGTCTTGTGAATTTGAAGAGACCAAAGATAATTTTCCCCGTCGGAAAGGGTGTCTGACAGCAAGGTAAAGTGTTGAAAATATTATATAATATTATATTATAATATAGCGTACACTTATACTGATATTGATTTAATTTTTTTTGCCGAGTTCACACTTGGTCATCAGATCTCTGTACTGTTCACACCACTCAACTTGCTGTCTTTGTAATCAGGAGTCTTGAAGTCGTTGTGGTTTTCACACGACACGACTCACCGGCGACAAGCCGCACACTTCAAGGCCTTTCATCTGGAATCCCCGAGGGGGGGAGGAGGGGAGGGGAGGGGAGTCCTCCACATTACATTTTGTCAGGAAAACACACAACAATAAGAGGCGACCTCTCAGCCAGGTTTCCGTTTAGTTTCAATTTTAGTTTAATCACATGATTAAACGCACTTCCACACAAACACAGATAAACACGTTGTCCCCTCCCCCGTCTGATGATGAGTCATGCCCCAGTCATGCTGGTTGTCTGCACAAGAAGAAGGTCAGCTCAGTTTCTTCTTACCAGCTCTGATAGTATTCTCATCTCTACTATTCTCTTCAGTAGAAGATTGAGCAGGACTTCCCAGTTTTAAAGTGTTATTACCTCATATTTCAGCATCACTAAGAACAAACTAGTATTTATTGAAACTGCCCACCAAGCAGATAGTATAATGTGTTGTTTTGTCCGCTCTGTTCAGTATCCTCTCTGTGTTTAGTGCCTTTAATTGACACTGATATAATTACTCACCGGCCTAATGGCCTCATGAACTGTCTCCATGGTAACCCCCACCCAGGCAGTCAGTGGTGGAAGAAGTATTCAGATCCTGTAATTAAGTAAAAGTAGCAATACAAGTACAAGCAAAATGTACCTAAAGTATGACAAGTAAAAATATTGATAGTGCAGTAAAGTTACTATTATGTTTGATGTTTCTGGATTAATATCACTGCTGCATTAATATGTATGTTACATTTTACTACTGTAGATATTTTAACTCCTTTATATCCTGTTGGTTAGTTTAATCTACATCAATGCATCATATTCTATAAGATCATCATATGTTTGTAGCGTCTCTGTCCTGTGAGAACCTCGTATCTCTAAACAGATAAACAGCTGTTTTCAGCTTTGTGACGATGCATTTTCCAGCTGATCCAAGAGGCTTTTTAAAGAGTTTATTTAGATTAAGAAGTCGGAGGATTTTCTCAACACACCACATCCTCCTTCTTTCATTGTCCCACTTTATTCGGCAGACAGGAAGTTGCTGTTGAGGACTTCCCTCACCAGATCTGCCTCTTAACGCTGCTCCAAGAAACTTTCATCATGCGTTTGCTTTGCTGGTGATCCGTCGTCAAACATGACTGTCCGACTTTCTGTTTGTCATCCTGTCACATGACTGGTGGGGCTGTTTATGTAATGTGTGTTAGACTTATGTGTGTTTGTCTGAGTGACTGTGTGATTAGGGAGTGTTTTTCCCAAATAACCAACACTGTTTAGTCTCAGCTGCCTTTATTTCTAGTTTGGCTGTATTGCATTGTATATATTATATGTGAACATACAGTACGGGCCTTTTTTTATGTTCTTTATTATAAAGAATATTGTCAGAATTGGATAAAAAAAAGCCCTGCTTAATCTGTCAGTTTCTGTCTGTGCAGGGGGATGGTGGTTCCATACGAGGGCCAGTCTTTCTCTGCCCTGAGGAGGCAGTGTCAGCAGAATGGACGTCTGTTTGAAGACCCCCTGTTCCCCACATCCGACCAGTCTCTGTTCTACCAGAGTAACCGCATCGGCACAGTCATCTGGAAAAGGCCGAAGGTGAGAACAAAAGAAGTGGTTTGCTCTTTCTGGTTGACTTTTCTTTAGTTTAGCTGTTGTGCATCAGGAACATAGACTGTAAATAAGAACAGTCTCCGTGACGCCACCCATTTGGCTTTTGGACAGCCGTTCTGAAGCTTCAAGTTTGGCATGTTAGCCGTCGCCATCTTGGATTGTTGAAACCAGAAGTAACGCAAGCGGGTGGAGCTAAGTGCAACCGAACGCTGAATTCATTGGTTTTTAAACAACCAAAATTTGACAATTATTAATTAACAACTCCCAGACCGGACAATGCCGTGGTAGCGACCTATCAATCATAAAGTAGCCACGCCCTTATGTATTCATATGTATGTAGCATATGTACTTTGTTTTATGTTCTATTTGACTCTAAATGGACCATAATTTACTAAATCAACATCATGCTGTATTGAAGAAGACTTGAAACTAGAAATTTATTTTTCGCGCGCAAATTTACGACTTTAATCTTGTAAATCTTGAGTTTTCTTTCTCTCCGAATTTTACCCCCCTCACTCGGCTCCATTATTTATTTATTTTGAACCCACAATATGTTTCAGCCAAGGATTTCTAGATCAACTATTTGAGTTCTCCACATTGCGTCTGCTTTACAGGAGTATATGATTTATTTTCTGACTTTTTTTTTTTTTAAATCGAGCGGCCACCTCACTGTTTACCCTCTTGGACAAACAACACTGACATGCTGCAAAGTAAACGAACATGCTACAGCCAATGTAGCGAGGAATAGGCACAGTGAGCTGATCGGCGGAGATAGAGAGAGACGAGAAACAGAGAGGAGAGGAGGCGGTAGCAGGGTAAGGGGGAGACAAGTACAATGGAGAGCATGCACAGAGAGGGAAAGGAGATTTCTGAATAGGGAGAGGAGTTCATGGAATTTATTTTACCCCACTGAAATCCCATTCCAACACATGGGAATGCTTTATGTGTGTGCGTGTGTGTGTGTGTTTACCTGGCATGTTTACTCTTTGAAGCAATATTTCAGCAAATATTTGGACAGCAGAATGACATGTTGAGATGTCTCTCAGTAGTGATTTACTTCCCGGTTATTTTCATATGTGTGGTTGAATCTGGACTGCAGCGATTGTGGGAATGAAATAGGAAAAAAAATCATCATTTGTAGGAAGAAGAAAAAAAGCACAGGATTTGAAGGGAAGTGAACACCCCAAAATGCACCACGTTACAACATATTTCACCTTAAATGTGTTCGTTCAACGGAAAGATTGGGATGTGTTGTCTTATGATACTCGTCCCTGTTAGTGGGGAAGTTGTCATCTGGAAGGAATTAGCAGATGTCCTCTTCCAAAAAAGGTTTCAAACACACCTGAGCCGTAAAGGAGCTGCTTATCCTTAATGGATATATTCTCTGTTTCCTTTGTATCCAAGTCCAGTTTTTTATGGAGCAGCCAAGTTTAATAAATGTGTTTCAGTAACAGGATCAGGCTTTATTCAGGACAAATTCATGGCTAGATATAAAATAACAAGGCCAGAAGAGCAGGAGATGTTTCTGATTTGGATGACAACAGAGGCTGAGTAGATGTAGGCGTCTGTTAGAGACCGTGACCTTAAGTAACCTCTGCATCCAAAACTGTACTTCCTCAAGTCCTCCACAAAGAGACTCTGAGGCTGTCCTGCTCTGATTTAAGTCTTGTTCACTCAGAAATATTGAGGCCTCCAGGAGGGAATATTTCCCTTCATGGCAAAGCAACTTCTGGAAAAAATACATATATATAGATATATATATCTATATATATCTATATATATAGATGAAGCTTTTGAATAATATTCAAAAGCTTCATCCCAAACGTATTTCTTTTTCCAGATTTCTGCCAAGTGAAATTCAATGTCTTTATACAACATGTAGTTATTTGAAATATTTTTTAAATAAACAAACATAATTTCTCCGAAGTATTGCTAATCGATGCAGCAGAATCGGAGACATCGTCTTTTTTCACTCCCCCTATTCTCTTTTCCTCGATAAAACCTGGTGCCCACATTACCCACAATGCAGCGGGACTGCCCACAGTTTGTTTTCGAGATTTGGGTACGTTTTGCTAGTAGCAGCTAATGTAGCCTGGAGCCTCTGGCCACAATTAGAGACGATAAACCGGCCACAGAGGTCTGGTTGGCTCACTTTGTTCAGGCTTCACACCTCCAGGTTTCTTTTTTTCATTTTCAAACTTGTAGAATTTTTGTAGTTTGTTTCAACGGGGCATCCAGTTTCTCGACCGACGTCCTCAGACCAGAACAAACATCGGTCTTGTTTGATAGAGTTGTTTGCTCCAGAGACACCCGCTGCATTTCACTGAGCCTTAGTGGTTTTTAGGAATGTTTTCTATGCAGTGCATCAGTAACCACGGCAGCGGATGACGGGAAAATGTGATGCTCGTAATGGAGATATTGCTTAATGGCTTTCCAGCTTCTATCTGCTGCTTTTTAAACTGTACACTGCCTTTGTATTACACACTCACTCACTCACTCACTCACTCTCACACACACACACACACACACACACACACACACACACACACACACACACACACAGACACAGACAGACAGAGTATGAGCAAGAGTTTGTTGTGGGAAATATAACGTGCTAAAACTAGCTTTTTGTAGCAGCTGATGATAATAAAAAATAGAAAACTCAAAATTCAAGTTGTATGTCTTATTCCAACCGTGAATCAGAACAATTTACAAATCGTCCTCCAGTATTTACTGTATAAAAGAAACAACCAGCTAAAGCCTGACCTACCTCTTTTATAACTTATTTTTACTGTCAATCATTGATGATCTGAGCTGGTAAATAATTAAACAGGAAACTTAAAGCACTCCCAAAGATCAATATTATGGATTTGTCCATTGAGTGTTGAGAGGGGAAACATTGGTGTCGGTTCACCCTGAAGTTAAACTGTCTCTCTGAGGCCCCCGGTCAAACCTTCTGGGTCAACACATCTCTGGATCAGTGTCACTAACAAAGGGCAACTCTGGTAATTTTCACCTTGGACCCTATTGTCTTATGTGTTTGTGTCTAAGTGACTAATGGGGACAGTGATTTTTGAAATTGGTCCAGTATTGAAGGAAAGCGCTGCAGCCGACGGCAGCAGCTGACGGCAGCAGCTGACGGGCTGTGATGTAATCTCTCGGGGAAACTCTTCATCGTCGAGTACTTCCACTTAAACTGCTTGTTTTTTCCACCGATGGACTCAGTTCGTCATTAGAATCGACTGACAATTAGGGATGCCCTCCCGAAACTCGGATCTAAACGGGAACAGGTTCCAAATTAGTAAAATACCCAGAGTATCGATATGGTCCGGAGTTAACTGTTCATGCAATGACGGTGTTCAATTGAATGGAAGAATGCAAAGTAAAAAACTAAATCTCTCAAAGAAGCAGTGTGACTCGAGTGAAACCCTAACTGGAGAGATGTGTCGCATGTTGTACCACACCGACTTGCTGAGACAGGATCGTAGATCTCCACAGAGTTGTGGGGCAAAATGGCTGAAAGAAAGAACCAAGGAAGACGTTTGAAGTGGAAAGATGGCAGACATGCTCGTGAAAGAACTCTGTGACTCTTAATAGTTCCTCCTGTCTATTCTGGCTTTCTTCTTTTAAATCTCTTTATTGATTTTGCAAATATTTTATACAGGAATGGAGAACTGTACTACTCCCCAAGAAGTTGGGATATACAGGACATTACACTCAGTTGGCCCAGTAATATTGGATTACATTCGGTAGAGCTCGTCCGCCTGACTTTTCAGGAAGTTGTAAGATTGCATTTATGGGGAGAAGTTTACTTTTATGAAAGTTTATTTTATAACTAGAATATTTTCCGAATTCAAATAGAATATCTTTGACAACTGAAAGGGATGAGACAGGATTGGAGACATATAACAAGAGATCACTCGCTTATAGTGACAATTTGTGTGTGATTCCCATCCTGGAAATGCCCTCGCATCCCTCCTCACCCCGGAGCCAGATGGCCAAAGGTTCAATGGCCAAAATGAACAAAAGGGGCGAGAGAGGACAACCTTGGCTGGTGCCACAGCGTAAAGGGAAGGGTGGGATTTCACACCGTTAGTGAGCATGGAAGCAGTCGGAGAATTATAGAGCAACTCGATCCAGGCTACAAAGTCTGAGCTGAGGCCAAATCTTCCTAGAATATAGTATAGATACTTCCATTCGACCCTGTCAAAAGCCTTCTCAGCATGTAAAGATAATATGCCTCAGGGGTGTCATGGTTTGGGGAGCTGATTATGTTAAGCAGCCGGCTAGTGTTCAATGAGGAACTCCTTCCTGCCATGAAGCCCATTTTCTGTAGAGATCAGAGATGGGGATCTCTTTCTAAAGCAAATTAAATTATGAAAATCCACAGACCTCCACCCTGGAGTTCAGCTGAAGCTAGCGTGAGACGTCAGCGGCCTCAGTTAACACAATCAAGCGAGTGACTTAAAAGTCTTTGTAGTGCAAAATGTATTCTTCATATTTTCCACCCGTGTTTCCTCGCTGAGTGAAGGAGGTGGGAACACAAAGAGGGATCTTTGTACTAATAAGAACTGTAACTTTGGAAAATGCCCTCCTGATTTGTGGAACTCAGACTGGAGAAGCCTTATAGCACCTTCTGCTAAAATTCACAATACATCTACACAGAATGAAGACAGTAGATTTTATCAATCACTCTTTCAATGTGCATATTCAGTGTTTTATCTTTTTTCCCACAAACGTGTTTTCAATTCAGATTGTCAGCAGAAAAAGTGTCCAATCATGCAAGAAAAAATTTGATGTAACACACCATTGCACTATTTACTTTTTTTTTTTTTTCTTCAAAGACTGTGATTCTATGTGGGTTTCAGTATTTTTGTGTGTGATCTTACTGTACGAACAAGTCAAATTTAACATGTTTTGTGTATGTTTAAGGAAGAAAAAAGGAGGATGAAGAGAGTGTGGCAAGGAGACCCACCCAGGCTATTTCGTGTGTGTGTGTGTGTGTGTGTGTGTGTGTGTGTGTGTGTGTGTGTGTGTGTGTGTGTGTGTGTGTGTGTGTGTTTTTTGTGGTTGAACAGAAGAGTACATTTATGGTACTGTGTGTGTGGGGGGGGCATATACAGTATGTGAACTTAAATGATCAGCCTCTAATTTGACAATGCACACACAGCGAGGGGCATTTCAAGTTTCTTTCTTTACTTGAATACAATTTACAGTGCAAGTACAATGTCTAAGACGCATAAACAGCAACAATGACAACCTATCACTAATAAACCTAGGGCACTTGAAATTCTTAACATAAATCGGTCAGTGTGTCATGTGACTTTACAAAAGGAAATACAACATATACAAGATGATACTTCAAAGTAAAATAAAAAACAGAAAACAAAAAAACAAATGTCTCTGCAGCAACTACCTAAGAGAATCTTTTGGGAAATGTGCCCATTCCCTCTCTGGCAGAAAGGGAGAATAGTAGATCGATACCGCTAAAAAACGACTAAATATGAAGCTTATAGTAGCACCCTGTTAGCTTAGCTTAGCACAAACACTGGAAGCAGGGGGAAACAGCTAGCCTAGCTCTGTCCTTAGATAAACTACATCTGTACCACTGAAACTCCCGTATCAACGGGTTATATCTAGTATTTGAACATTTAACATGTCCAGAGCTTCATGTATACGTCTGTCTCCACATGGTTAGTGGTCTTTGTGGTTCATCCAAGCTCCTTCAATTGGCTGCCGTCCTGATAGTCTGCCTCCCATACGCTCTGTGGTTTGTTTTTACTTTGAACGTTCAGAAGCTTTTTCTATTTAATTGGAGGGTGTATATATCTTTTTTTTAGCCTGTATTTACCTTTACCTTTATGGTTGGCTGAGTACTCCGGCTAACGCCCTCCTTCACATTCATACATAACTGGCAGCTGCCCAGTATATGACCACATCTCTCAAGTGTGGTTAGCCTTAATCTACTATGTTTCCTCACATCTCTCAGATGGAAATTAATTTACAAAACTCTACTTATCAAGTGAACTTTCCCATTATGTCACATTAAAAAATAATTCATCGTTCAGTCAATCTTTTGTTGGTTATTAGTTTGTTTGTTTTTTGCTGATATTTCAAAATGCACCTGAAGTTTTGAGCGTCTTTGTAACCTAAAATTATTAGTTTACATTTTATAAACCATTCAATGGACACTCCGATTACATCAATACATTTAAAGGATTTTCACTCTCCTTCTTTTTGCTGAGTTGATATTATTTATTTGAAAGAAGAAGAATGGGATACCACTAATTGTAATCATGTTTGTTCTTCTAGGAGTTATGCAGCAAACCCTATCTGTTTGTGGATGGCATCAGTGCCCATGACCTGCACCAGGGCCAGCTGGGAAACTGCTGGTTCGTAGCCGCCTGCTCCAGTCTGGCCTCCAGAGAGGCGCTATGGCAGAAGGTAAGACAAAGACACAGAGACAGTATGCAGGTTTTATTATAATTTGAGTTTCGCGTCATGCCGACAATCATGCAAAGTGAATATTTGATATTCGCTGCTACTTTGTTCTGCTGCTACTGTTGCTGCCTCTCCTGAGGCCGACGGAGGACTTCAGAAAACAAAATACAACGACAAAGACGGTCAACAACTCAAAAACACTTATCATCACAGTATTCAGCTGGTCAGTGAAGGGCGTGTTTTATTTACAAGAGGAAGTTTAGTTTGTAGCCTAATACGGCCCCAACCCCATTACCCCCCTTGGGGGAAGTGGTAGGGCTACATGGCCCTCCAGACCGAGGTTTTCAGGTTTAAATTTCAAACATGTTTCGTTATGACCTTTTCTTATCACATTAGTTTTAATCTTTGTACATTCAATTCTATTTTTCTATCAATTAAAAAACAATAACACATTGCACGCACCCAAACCTCGGTCATTGCGGGGTCTTCTTTGAACGCCAGTACCAGTGTGTTGGAGGGGGCGTTGGCGTTGTCCATGTCCGACCTCGAGGTTATGATCCTGGGGTTAAGGGAGCGGGCAAGTCCTGCTTTGTCTGGATGGATGCTGTGATGACGGAGCTCTGGTGAGAGTTTCAGATTTCACTCTCGCTCTCTCTTCCCTTGTCGGCTCGTCGCATGCCTTCTCTGTCTCCCTTCCCTTCCCCTACCTTCCCCTCCCCATCATTTAGATGAATATGTTAAGTTAGTATCTAATGCCAAATGAGGTCACACAATGTTGGAGGGCCTATGGCCCTCTGATGAAAGCTCTTGCATTTGCATTATTACAGGGGACCATACACCTGCAATTACTGCAATTACCGCCTTAGAGAACAAAACTGAGATCTTTGAGGTTGTAACTTGAAGTCAGTTTAGAAGAAAATCTTGAATAAAGTACCAGGGGTCGATGCTTTTGTTTCTAATTTGTTTTACTTAATTAGAAATTATTTTGGCGACTCATACCTGTTTGTGTAATTTTACTGGATATTATGTGTACTTTTTTATATTGTGTAACGGTTGTATTTGACTAAATGTGTTGCCTATTTATTTATTTATTTATTTATGCAGATTGTTACGTTATGTTAGAGTTTTAGCCTGTTAAAAAATCAAAAAATTAGAGGAGAAAGAAAAGTATTTTACACGTTTTTTATTAGTTCTCACCCCATTGAGGAATATTTTTTCCATTCAATTATCCAAACCGCTTATACTATTTAGGGTCGTGGGGGTGCTGGAGCCGATCCCAGCTGACATTGGTCGAAGGCCCAATTTAAAAAGAAATATAAAACTTCAAAATCTTAAATTGAAAAGAAAAAATAAATAGAATTATTTTATGTAATTTTGATAAAAAATTGTTTTTACTTTATTCTATTTACTTGGGGCTGCACGGTGGTGCAGTGGCTAGCACTGTCACCTCACAGCAAGAGGGGCCCCGGTTCAATTCCCAATCCCGGGGGGTCCTTCTGTGTGGAGTTTGCACTTTCTCCCTGTGGCAGCTTGGGTTCCCTCCGGGTTCTCCGGCTTCCTCCCACAGTCCAAAGACATGCTTAGGTTAATTGGAGACTCTAAAATTGCCCGTAGGTGTGAATGTGAGCGTGAATGGTTGTCTTACTGGCGCATGTAGTTAGTGTTCTGACTATTATCGTATGTAGTGAAACAAAGACCTCATTAACACACTTTCACTTTTTACTTAAGTCCATTACACTTACATTTTGGAATAAAACCTGAGCTTTGACTAGAAGATGATTGTGTGGTCTTTCTTTTTTCGCCAGGTGATCCCTGACTGGAAGGACCAAGAGTGGGATGAGGAAAAACCGGGGTCCTATGCCGGGATCTTCCACTTCCGGTTCTGGCGGTTTGGTGAGTGGGTGGACGTGGTGATCGACGACCGGCTGCCCACGGCGAACGGGGAGTTGGTGTACTGCCACTCCAATGACAGCAACGAGTTCTGGAGCGCGCTAGTGGAGAAGGCCTACGCCAAGTAAGACTTCCACTGTGTGTGTTTTATTTGTCATACGCACAACCGTTACAGTGGAGCAGCCAATGGAGAGGAAATCCTTGTTTTCCAACAATGCTACGCCAAAATGTATAAAGTTACAATATAGGAATCAAAGAGAATATGTTTAAAATACAATATATTATATTCAAATATAATACTGTGGTAGTAGACTGATACAGCAGTGGTAAAAAAAAGAAACCATAGTGCCATGTTTGCTGCATTAATCTAAAATCAACCCATCCATCCATTGTCTTCTGCTTATCTGGGATCGGGTCAACGGTGGCGGCAGGCCAAGCAGGCTGACCCAGACTGCCCTCTCCCCCGCAACATTTTCTAACTCATTCTGGAAGATCCCGAGGCGTTCCCAGGCCAGCTGGGAGATGTAATCCCTCCAGCGTGTTCTGGGCCTTCTCCGGGGGAAACCTCCAGTGGGAGGCGTCCAGGAGGCATCCTGATTAGATGCACGAACCACCTCAGCTGACTCCTTTCGACGCGAAGGAGTAGCGCCTCAACTCTAAGTTCCCCCCTGATGTCCGAGCTCCTTACCCTATCTCTAAGGCTGAGCCCGGCCACCCCTACGGAGGAAACTCATTTCGGCCGCTTGCTCGTTTCTTTTGGTCATGAGCCAGAGTTTGTGACCATGTGAGGGTCGGAACGTAGACCGATCGGTGAATTGAGAGCTTTGCCTTCCGGTTCAGCTCCCTCTTCACCAAGATGGTCCAGTGCAGCACCTGTTTTACTGCTGCACTTGACCCCAAGACAACAAGACACCGAGATACTTGAACTCCTTCGTTTACAGTAGGCATTCCGTCCCCAACTGGAGGGAGCAATCCACCGGTTTCCGGGAGAGCACCATGGCCTCAGATTTGGAGGTGCTAACTCTCATCCCGCCGCTTCACACTCAGCTGAAAACCACCCCAGTGAATGCTGGAGGTCACGGTCCAAGGAGGCCAATAGGATCACATCATCTGCAAACAGCAGAGAGGCGATCCCGAGACCCGCCGACAATACGAACACAGCTCCTACTCTAGTCGTACAGAGACAGGATGGCCCGTTGCAACCCATAGTCCCGCAGCACCCCCCACAAAAACTTCAGACCCCTTCCGGGTGAGCAGTACCCCCCCCCCGTGCTGAGAACAGCCTTGGGTAGGCCCTGCTTTCCCTTCCTGAGCTGTCGGATGATTTGCCAGAACCTTCTTAAGACCAACCGAAAGTCCTTCTCCATGGCCTCCCCAAACTCCTCCCATGCCCGAGTTTTAGCATCCGCAACCACCACAGACGCAGTCCTTCTGGCCTGCCAGTACCTCTCAGCTGCTTCAGGAGACCCCTGAGCCAACCAGGCCCGAAATGCCTCCTTCTTCAGCTTGACGGCTTCCCTCAACCCCGGTGTCCACTACCGGATTCTCGGGTTGCCGCCACGACAGGCACCGATGACCTTCCGACCACAACTCCTAGCGGCCACAATAGAGGCTTTGAACATGGTCCACTCAGATTCCATGTCCCCAACCTCCCTCGGGATGTGTGAGAAGTTCTTCCGGAGGTGGGATTTGAAGACCTCCTGGACAGGATCCTCTACCAGACAGTCCCAGTTCACCCTCACTGCACGTTTGAGATTGCCAGGTCTTTCCAGCCTGCTCCCCTGCCATCTGATCCAACTCACCACCAGGTGGTGTTTAGTTGACAGCTCTGCTCCTCTTTTAACCCGAGTGTCCAAGACATACGCAGATCAGATGATACGATTACAAAGTCGATCATTCATTTCCGGCCTAAGGTGTTCTGGTACCAGGTACACTTATGAGCCACCTTATGTACGAACATGGTGTTCGTTATGGACAAACCGTGGCTTGCACAGAAGTCCAATAACGAGACACCACTTGCGTTCAAATCGGGCGAGCCATTCCTCCCAATCACCCCTGCCAGGTATCTCTGTCATTGCCCACGTGAGCGTTGAAGTCTCCCAGGAGAACTATGGAGTCGGCAGGCGGCGCCCTTTCCAGGACCCCTCCCACCGACTCCAAGAAGGCTGGATGCTGCCTGGTGCATAAGCACAGACAACAGTCAGAGCCTTGTTCCTCGCAACCCGTAGGCGCATGGAGGCGACCCTCTCTTTCTCTGGGGAAAAATCCAACATGGCGGCGCTCAGCCGGGTGCTCGTGAGTATCACCACTTCCGCCTGGCGCCTCTCACCCCTGGGCAACTCAAAGTTCCAGAGCCAGTGCTGTGCTTGGAGGTGAGCCCAACTATATGTAGCTGGTACCACTCCATCTCCTGCACCAACTCTGGCTCTTTCCCCGCTAACGAGGTGACGTTCCACGTCCCAAGAGCTACTGTAGTCTATGCTGCCAGCGATTGGCTCACCCAGGCCCCTGGCCCGGCCCGCCGCCCAGTCTGCATTGCACCCGTTTCTGATGCTTGTCCCTGCGGGTGGTGGGTCCACAGAGTGGCCGCTCCATGTTGTTTCTTCGGGCTGAGCCCGACTGGGCCCCATGGGCGAAGGCCCGACCACCAGACACTCGCCGGCAAGCTCCCCTCCTAGATCTGGCTCCAGGAGGGTGCCCCGGTTTTCCTGGTCCGGGTGAGGTGGCTGAAGTCCGTGGGCCGCTATAGATCAGGGTTTTTTGAACCGCTCTTAGTCTGGGCTCTCCCCCGAGACCTGTTTGCCTTGGGAGACCCTGCCAGGGGCTGATGTTCCGGACAACATAGCTCCCAGGATCACTGAGCCACTCAAACTCCTCCACCACGTTAAGGTGGTGATTCGCGGAGGGGCCCGCAATCCAAAATTGATTTAAGCTGCAGATTGTGATCAGCTTCCCTCAATTGTGTCATTTTAAGCTTCCGCCCACCATTAGCGTCGAAGAGTTCTCTGATTAGCTTGTTTGTTGCCGAAATGCATCTTGAGAGTGGTAGTTAACCTCTCCTCCGAGGTTTTTATGTCCTCAGGCCTCTACTTTTAACTTTTTATCCAAGAGACGCAGTTTGTGACATTGTCTGTGGGAAAATAAATAGATTGTTTTTATAAAATATGATATATACATATCTTGGCCTAGCAAGGTTACTTTTGTAAAGCAGATTGTTGTTGGTGATCATTGCGTTATTAAAAAAGGTTTAATGCCAAGTTCAGGTTTGATAATGAATAAAAAGTCTGTGTGTATACGCCTTAATGATGTGTTTTCTAGGATGTGCGGATGCTACGAGGCGCTCGACGGGGGCAACACGGCCGACGCTCTCGTGGATTTTACCGGCGGCGTGTCGGAGCCAATGGACTTGATGGAGAATGGCTTCAAAGACGACGACGAGAAACGCAACGAGCTGTTCGAGAGAGTCCTGAAGGTCCACGACAGAGGGGGCCTCATCAGCTGCTCGATCCGGGTGAGGAGAGGGGCATACGTGGGGCAGCCAAATGATTGAGTGGCTTGATTCAAGAATGATTTTACAGACTCACTGAACCGCCGCCGTGTCCTTCCAGGCGACCACTGCGGCCGACATGGAGGCCAGGCTGTCCTGCGGCCTGGTGAAGGGCCACGCCTACGCAGTGACGGACGTCCGCAGGGTGAGGCTGGGCCACGGCCTGCTGGCCTACTTTCGGTCGGACAAACTCACCATGATCCGCATGAGAAACCCCTGGGGAGAGAGAGAGTGGAACGGGGCCTGGAGCGACAGGTGAGGAAGAGAGAACCACAGACCATGTTTTCTACACAGATTGTAAATCTTGTGGGAATAATGTCTGAAATCTGTCGTGAGCACCTACAATTGAAACAAGTGTAGTCCCAGGGGATTGTACTACAAATTGTGTCTGTCCCTTTAATTCTGCCTAGTTTGGAAATACATTGACATTAACATCACATCTGCCATCACAAGAATAATACAGATCTTTTTTTTTGCCTTTTTGCAGCTCTGAAGAGTGGAAGAAGGTCAGTAATAGTGAGAGGGAGAGAATCGGCGTCACCGTGCAGGATGATGGAGAGTTCTGGTGAGTTTTAGTCCAACGCTGCCCCCTGTTGGCAGACACGAGGTGAATGGAGCTTTGTGACTAACCCTAAAGTCAGTGGCCCAATCCCAATCTCCACACACACGGACTCACGGACTTTGACTCACGGACCTTCTTTCTCTCCCCTCCTGCAGGATGACGTTTGACGACTTCATCGCCAACTTCACGGACCTCATCCTGTGTCGCCTCATCAACACATCCTACCTGAGCTTCCACAAGACCTGGGAGGAGGCCGTGATGCGGGGCTCCTGGCGGCGCCATGACGACCCGCTTCTCAACCGAGCCGGGGGCTGCACCAACAACAAGCACTCCTTCCTCCAGAACCCGCAGGTGTGGCTTTCTCTCATTGAATCATGGGTTTTCCAATTTGGCGTTGCTTTGCTATAGTGACGACTCTGAAGGGCGGAACGCTTAAAGATACATGTGTATTTCTTTTTCTTCTGTGTTGCAGTACGTGTTTGATGTGAAGAAGCCGGAGGACGAGGTTCTGATCTGTCTGCAGCAGAAAGACCGCAGAGCCACGCTGAGAGATGGACGAGGAGAAAACCTGGCTATCGGTTTCGAAATACACAGGGTCAGCTCGCTGTTTGTGTGTTTGTGTTTGTCTGTTTTCAAGATATTCACAGATGTCATCTCAAAATCCTCCAGGTCTCAGAGTAAACTGAACATGTATTGCAGGGCTGTTGTAGCCTTATAAGATTACATTATAGTAATAGTATAACACAAAAAACTAAAATAACAGTCTCGTACATTCTTGTGTTTAGAATTTGAATTAAAAAGATAAATAGACCAATCAATCAGAGACCTGTGCGGGGGCAGCTAACATTTAGTTGGTTTTAATCAAACTCAGGTGAGGATTGTTCAGGCAATGGTCCCATCCATCCATCAATACATCCATCCATTTTCATCCGCTTATCCGGGGTCGGGTCGTGGTGGCAACAGGCACAGCCGGCTGACCCAGGCTTCCCTCTCACCCACAACATTTTCCAGCTCGTTTCGGGGGAACCCGAGGCGTTTCCAGGCCAGCTGGAAGATGTAATCCCTCCAGCGTGTTCTGGGTCTTCCCCGGGGTCTCCTACCAGTTGGGCGTGCCTGGAAAACCTCCAGTGGGAGGCGCCCAGGAGGCATCGTGATTAGATGCCCAAACCACCTCAGCTGACTCCTTTCAATACGAAGGAGTAGCCCCTCAACTCCAAGTTCCCTCCTGATGTCGGAGCTCCTTACCCTATCTCTAAGGCTGAGCCTGGACACCCTACGGAGAAAACTAATTTTGGCCGCTTGTATCTGAGACCCCGTTCTTTCGGTCACGACCCAGAGTTCGTGACCATAGGTGAGGGTCAGAACGTAGACCGCCCCGTAAATTGAGAGCTTTGCCTTCCGGCTCAGCTCCCTCTTCACCAAGACGGTCCGGTGCAGCGCCTGTTTTACTGCTGCAGCCGCACCGATCCGCCGGTCGATCTCCCGCTCCATCTTACCCTCACTCGTGAACAAGACCCCGAGATATTTGAACTCCTTCGCTTGAGGTAGGCACTCCGTCCCCACCTGGAGGGAGCAATCCACCGGTTTCCGGCAGAGCACCATGGCCTCGGATTTGGAGGTGCGTACTCTCATCCCTGCCGCTTCACACTCGGCTGCAAATCTCCCCAGTGAATGATGGAGGTCACGGTCCGAAGAGGCCAACAGGACCTCATCATCTGCGAACAGCAGAGAGGCGATCCCGAGACCCCCGAACCTGACGTTCTCCACCTCCCGGCTGCGCCTAGATATCCTGTCCATGAAAGTCACGAACAGGACCGGTGATAAAGGGCAGCCCTGGCGGAGGCCAACGCCCACCGGGAACGCTTCTGACTTATTGCCGAGAATACGAACACAGCTCCTACTGCGGTCGTACAGAGACTGGATGGCCCGTTGTAACGGGTCCAGCACCTCATACTCCCACAGCACCCCCCACAAAAACCCCCGAGGGACCCGGTCGAAAGCCTTCTCCAAGTCCACAAAATACATCTAGACTTGTTGGGCAAACTCCCAGGACCCCTCCAGCAGTCTTGCGAGGGTAAAGAGCTGGTCCACTGTTCCATGACAGGGATGGAATCGGCACTGCTCCTCTTGAATCTGAGGTTCGACAAACGGTCGGAACTTCCTTTCCAGCACCCCGGCATACACTTTTCCCGGGAGGCTGAGTAGTGTGATACCCCGATAATTCAAGCACACTCTCCGGTCCCCCATTTTGAAAATGGGAACCACCCCCCGGTCTGCCAGTCCATGGGCACTGTTCCCGACCCCCATGCGACATTGAAAAGGCGTGTTAGCCAAGACAGCCCAACAATGTCCAGCGCCTTCAGCATCTCAGGGCGGATCTCATCCACCCCCGGCGCCTTGTCACCAAGGAGCTTTTTGACTACCTTAGCGGTCTCTGCCAGGGATATGGGTGCGACCCTCCCCCAAGTCTTCTTGGACTGCCTCCTCTCCATGTTGGCCGGGTTCAGGAGTTCCTCAAAGTGCTCTTTCCACCGCCTGACGATGACCCCCGTCCGGGTCAGCAGCCCCTCCCCGCTGAGAACAGCCTGGGGTAGGCCCTGCTTTCCCTTCCTGAGCCGTTGGATGGTTTGAGGCCAACCGAAAGTCCTTCTCCATAGCCTCTCTGAACTCCTTCAGGCAATGGTGAACACAGTAATTGTACTCTGGTGTGGAGCAAAACATCTAAGTGAGTTATAGTTGTAGTGAGAACATATTCGACCTATTTGCAAGAAGTGGCACAAAGGTGACACGCACAATCATGAATTGTTCTCACTTTTCTTTGGTTTTAGTGATATGTGTGTTTTGGTAACAGCACCCCCTGTCTGCGCACAGTAACGGTTCAGGCAGAGAGTGGTACTGCAGCAGGGAGACGCCGAGAGGCTTCCAAACATAAACCTACGAGATGATAATAAATTCAGGTGAAGTTCTGCGAGAAGTTGACTGGATAAATGAGACTTGGGTCTGCACGAGTTGTGTGAAAGTTTGTAAACAAATGTTTTGAAATGGTCTGGTCTTCAGTTATTAAAGTCTGTGCGCTCTCTGTGTTCAGGTGGAGTTCAACAGGACCTACCGTATGCACGTCACCCAGCAGAAGGTTGGTGGGAGCGTCTACATCAACTCAAGGTCTGTGTTCAGACGCATCGAGCTGACGGAGGGGCGGTACGTCATCATACCCACGACCTTTGACCCTGACCTGGAGGGAGACTTCCTGCTCCGCACCTTCACCGACGTGCCGTCCGACTGCAAGTGAGTGTGGACTCACTGGGCTCGTTTTAGTTTGAGCTCTTGTTGTTTTCTGTGCAACGTTTCAAAGTTTGTTGTTCAGCAGCTTTATTGAAAAAAAGACTGATATTGTGAAATGACAATTTATATATTTTTCACAGTTTGTCATATACACAGGTGTGTGAGGAACAAATTAAATCAAACTATATTTAGTTAGTTAGTTACTGAGTGATCACACATGAAATAGCAAACTAAATAGTTTGTATCTATCATCAATACCATGTACACATTTTTTCATGCAATATTGTTTTTTCCAGTTGACAAAACAGATCAACAATTTTTTATGTGATTATTATATATTACACGGATTTCACTGGATGATTGATTGCCATGCAATATCCAGCATTTGTGTTTTTATTGCAGTTGCTGATTTGTAATGTGCACTCAATGAACCGTAAGACAGATCTGAGATCATCAGAGCTGCTCTCTTGTCTAAGTAGTATACAGTTGTGAGAACCATCATCTCCAGTATTTTTGCATTGGAGCTACTTTTAGTCCTCGAATGTTTTGTGAATATGGCTCCAGGTCTGCAGCAGGTTTAAGTTTAAGTTACACCTCAGTTACAATGATCTCTGGCTGCATTCAGAGACATTGTTCAAGACACAGAAATTGCTTTGGACTAAACCACACAGGTACAGTTTACACCTGAGGACACAGCAGGTTTATTTTCAAGCTTGAAGCTAAGCTAATGACAGAGCAGCAGCCCTTTTTCAACACAACATAAACATACGGTTCTAGATAAAAACATAAACACAAGAACTAATACAGGTATCTCTTTCCCCATCTCACTCTCTCTGTCTGTCTGTCTGTCTGTCTGTCTGACCTGCAGGGAGTTGACTCTACATGAGCCTCCACAGACCTGCTGGTCTGGGTTGTGTGGTTATCCCTCTCTGGTCACTCAGGTCCACATACTGAATGTGAATGGACTCGCAGGACAAGACTCTGATGGAGGTAGGTTTTAGTTTTTTCATGAATCATCAACAATGAGGCACTTTACAGGATATTTGTAGATTACCGATTTTAATCAGATCAAATTCAATTTTATTAGCTTTAAAAATCATTTTATTTTATTTAAATATTTATTTTCAATATAAAAATAAAAATAAAATATATTATAATTTTATTAGAAATGTATTTATTTATAATATATTTTGTATTATATTATATATATATATATATATATATATATAAATTTATATTACATTATGCAGTTCTTTGAGGTGTTTCTTAGGCATTTTGGACATTTCAGTGTTTCACTGTTATGCCCTGAATTATTATTGTGTTAGTCTTTACCCCAGCTTTTTGGGTTTTGGTTATTATTTACATACTTTGGGTCGCTTTTAAAACTGACCTGCTCTCAGCTGAAGCAGCTGTAGCACAATGTTGATTTTGGCCAGTCGATGGCAGTAGCAGCTTTGTAACGTCAGAGACTGCCGCTGGAGTTCTTGCACAGCATCAACTTACACCAGTCTGAATGTAAAACAGTCATGATAGCAGACAGCTGCAAGGCTTGTATTCATCTAGGTTATGCTGTGTTTGCGGTTATTAAAAATACTTTGTACTTTCATCAATGTATACTTATCAAATAAATGTAATGGAGTAAAAAGTATAATGGAGTGAAAAGTATAAAGTAGCATAAAATAGAAATACTCAAGTAAAGTAGAAGTACCTCAAAATGGTATTAAGTACAGTACTTGACACTACACCACTTGTGACACCCAGCTGTGCCCGAATCTTTCTCCATCTTTCTTCTACAATCCTTTTCATAGTTTCTGCTCTCTACAATGTGTTCGCCAGAATACATTATTTATTTTTTTTGTAGCTTAGAAGCCGATGATAAAAACTAAATATATCGAACATAATTTCCTAATCTTAAATCGCAAATTAATTGATCAAGTTTATGAAACTGACAGAGATGGTGTGTGTGTGTGTGTGTTTGTGTATGTGTCTGTGTGTCTGTGTGTCCGTGTGTGTGTGTCTCTCCAGTGTCGGACCCCTACGTGATAATTCGCTGTGAAGGAGAGAAGGTTCGCTCTCCAGTCCATAAAAACACACGCAGCCCCAACTTCGACACCAAGGGGCTCTTCTACAGGAAGAAAGCCAACCAGCCAATCAGAATCGAGGTTTGTGTGTGTGTGTGTGTGTGTTGGTAAGACTGACAGGAAATTGCACATAGGTGGACAAAGCATTCAGATCTTTTACTTAAAGGGATAGTTCTGATGTTTTAAAATGGGGTTGTATGAGGTACGTATCTATAGTCAGTGTACACACCTACAGGTAGACAAGAAACTCTTGTGTTCTGCGAGGTAAAATTCTAGTGGTTTGAATTGAGCATAGATAATGGTTTAAGTTCTCCGACGTAAAGTCTGTCTGAAGTCAAGCTAAAGCTGTGAAAATATTGTAAATGTAGCGAACATTTAAACTGATATTGGTTCTGTTAGGTTAAGCATCAAAATATGCTTAAGAACCAAACGTATAACGTAGCCTACTCATGCAGAATGGCTCATATCAGAACAATATATATTTTATTTCTGTATTGTAACTATTGACGCATTAATATGTTCATTCCTTTTATGTTGCAGCTGGTAAAGGTGGAGCTACTAAATGAAGCTCAATCCATCATGATGAATCCTCATTTATTAGTTGATTATATTTTGTATTAATAATCTGAATCTGCGAAGTAGCTAAAGCTGTCAAACAAATATGAAGCAGTAAAAAGGACAAAATAATCCTCTTAGATGTAGTGGAGTAGAAGTATAAAATAGCATAAAATTAAGTACAAGTTAAGTACAAGTACCTAAAAATTGTATTTGAGTAAGTACTACTACTTAGTATTCCACAGCTGAACTTGTGTATATGCATTTTGTCGTCACGTTCAAGCGGTGACTTCCTGTTTCTCCGTGCCTCTCAGATCTACAACCACAACGTGTTGATGGACTCCTTCCTGGGTCAGGTGACGCTGCCCGCCGAGCAGGGCGAATTCCAGCAGACGCTCCACCTGAGGGACAAGGGCGATCGCCGCGACAACGACCTGCCGGGAACCCTCACTGTCGCAATAGTGACCAGCACGGTGCTCACCAACATCTGAGACACGCCACGATAAATAAAATTGTCCAGTCAGCTAAAGTTTTCCAAGTCGCAGGTTTTTCTAAGCTGCACAAATGGAGGGTTTACATTTTGGAAGTTTACTTTCTCGAAGATTACACATCCAGCAGGAGGCCTGTGGAGATCAAACATGATGCTCTTGCTGTGTTTTAACCTGAGGCCTGTAAATGTCAGTTTACAAGGTGATTTACAGTACCTGAATTGGGGGAATGTGATAATCCTAAAAATATTTATCAGCTTATATACGCGTTTACATGCACAAAATATTCAGTTTTTTTGCCCTTATTCCGTAAAAGACACACAGGGCACATGCAAAAACAAATTCGGATTCTCATCCTAACTATCTCTCTTTTTTCTTACAGTAAGCTCGTACGAGAGTGCCATATCAGATTCACATCAGAATTATGTAGTAGCATATTTAACACCCCAATAATAGCATATAAGGCTTTGTATCCTGCCTCATATATGCCCTCTATGGAAGTCCTTTATTCAGTAATGAAAGGGAATGTTTAATGAAAGGACTTGTTCCACCATGCGAACACAGCCTCCCTCTTTCATTCCTTCAACCGCCTTTTTGAAAATGTTGTCATTGTGATATGTGTGCATATCCAAAATACCTGCTGATATCCAAGTATTTCATAATGAGTAAAGGCAGGGTTGGTAATCTTCTTCAAATTTTTTTTAATATTTTTGTTGAAATTCTCATTTCATCAAAAACTTTCATTGACAAAAACTCGGACAAAAACAAATCTGGTATCTTTGGCTGTTACAGGACTGTAATAAGCCCGTATCAATCATGTAATCCGACCTGAATAAAATTATTGGATGGGCTACCTGCCTGCCTGCCTGCGTGTACTCTACCTGTGCACTCATTGGTCGTCACCAGAGTCTTCTTCAAGCTGCTATCTGAACAGCTGTGAGTGCTAACAATAGCCATGTTTGTTGTTTACATTCATTATGTTCATTTTGGGGGCGTGGCTTTGGAGGGAGGCCTAAAGGGGATGAGGCTGTCGATTTTGACGACTTTCTCGCTAGATTTAGCAACTTTTGCAGCTAGTGCTGCTCGCTGCTTTTATTAGAAAATAGTTTGCATCACTGGTCTGGGTTTTAGCTTCTCAAGATTACCAGCCCTGCCTAAAGAGAGGTGCGTTTCTCTGTCCAAACAGAAATGTGGGCTTTTCTTTCAGGCAGGCCTCTCTGCTGCAGCCTTGCAAACTTTTGGCCAGTTGGTTTGTGTTCAACGCACAGTGTCCAAACTGCCTTTAAAAACCCTATTGAGACGCATATTCCGAATGCGCTGTATACGTGTCCATAGAATGCTCATAAAACCTGAATAATATCTACATATCACACGTCTTAATTGGAAAATGGTCCATTCTGGATATCCAAACGTAATATGCTGTTCACATGACTCGTATCAAATTCAGACTTTTATCATGTTCAGAATAACAGTGGAATATTAGTGTGCATGTAAACATAGTCAGTGTTTACAGTTCTTCATGTTATGTCTATCGACCACTACTTAGTGTAATTTGTATTCTACTGTTTAATGTCTGTTTTACCTTTTGATTTTAATTTACCCTTTTTAAAATCCTATTGACGTGTCTTTTTATATGGGCCTCTTTGATATCCTGTCTCCTTTACACCACTTTGTATTGCCTTGTTGAGAGGTTCTACACAAATATACTTGCCTTACCAAGTCGTATAACGCCATGTTTAAATACAGCCAGCTATTGGCAAAGAATCTGCCATTGTGATATTAGCTAGCATTAGCATTTTGTTATGTTTTCCATATTATTTGTCAGATGCTAAGTTTCTCGTAATGTGCACCCTAGTGGCTTTTTGTTGTTGTTGATAAAACAGATTTTTCTTCTTGAATTATGTGAAGTATTTCACTCTGGGTAAATACAATGGTATTTTAGTCTGATTACAAGTTGTAGTTTACATTGTCAGAATATATCAAATAAACATAAATATACCCTTCCATTCAAAAGTTTGGAATCTGATTTCAAATTGAAGTTTTTATTCTTCGCAGGGATAGAAATAGAATAATTTAGACACCAAATGTTTTATTTACATTTTATTTTATTTACCGATGCCCCCTCAGTGTTACATGACAAGGAAGAATACTGTTGTACTTGCGTGTTGAATTTGATTTCAGTGACCCTCAGTCATTATTGAACCACAACGGTGCAACTGGGCTCTAGATAGTGAGTCAGTCTGATTTTCTTTGGGCCCTCTGCAGTCTACTGGTTAGATTGATGGTTAAATTTATGAAGTGATAAGACGCCAACCTCCCGCTGCCACCGCCGGGCCCCTGCCTCCCCCATGTGTCTCCCTACGTCCTCTCCTCACACTGTGACTTCCATGTCTCTGGTTTGCCTCTCTGTGTGCTTTTGTCTCGTTCCCCGTCTTTTATTTTTTTTTATTAAACCTTTATTAACCAGGAGAGTCCCATTGAGATTAAAAATCTCTTTTTCAAGGGAGACCTGGCCAAGACAGGCAGCAGCATAAGAAACACATAGTTAGACAGAAAAAACACAGAACAAGACAAGTTAAAAGAAACTAAAAGTTAAAAGACAGTGACATAACCGAGTTAATTTAGAAACATTTACATTTTTGGGAACCTGCCTCTATTTCTTTCATTTTATATTTAAAAGCAGTAAGTGGTATCAGTTCTTTAAGTTTTAAATCATTCTGCAACATGTTCCATGATGAGGGTGCAGAGTACACAAAAGCCCTTTTTCCCATTTCCGTTCTGACATTTGGGACAGTGAGCATAAGGAAGTCCCGAGAACGCAAAGAGTATTGTCCGACACTTTTCTGCATGATAAAAACACACAGGTAGTTTGGGAGCAGACCAAGGATTGCCTTATATATGAAGGTGTACCAATGACAGAGCCTACGGGTGGCCAATGCAGGCCATCCTACCCGAGAGTATAACTCACAGTGGTGAGTCAGAGCTTTACAATTGGTGAGCCCCAGTGAAGCATGGTAAGCTGTGTCCACCATACGTAGACAGTTAGCAGAGGCATGCAGATAAAGAAGATCACCATAGTCCAACATAGGTAAAAAAGTAGCAGCAACTAATCGCTTTTTTACATTAGTTGAGAAGCACAGTGTATTTCGAAAATAAAAACACAGTTTTTACCCAGTCTTGCCACTCACCGCTGGAACTCTTTATCATTCACAGCACAGCGACACAGATCCTCTCCCTGTTAAATACCTTCTTCCACTCTTTAGAGCTGTAAACAGGCAAAAAAACAAAAGGTTTGTATTATTTTAATTATAAAATGTGGATCAAACTAACATGTTAATATATCAACTGTATTTCCAAACTGGGCAGAATTCAAAGGTCAGACACGTGGGTCTACACGTGTTCAAATCGTAGGTGCTCTGTGGTTCTCTGGATAGATACAAAAATATTTCTTCTTGACAAAAATGATATATATACACGTATATATATATATATATATATATATATATATATATATATATATATATATATATGTATATATAGAATATATATATATATATAT
>JACSYO010000458.1:57500-145000 GCA_016806645.1 Ophiodon elongatus
GTTACGGTACGTGGGCTTGGATCGCCCAGAAGTGAGATACACCTATATTTAAGCAATCATTTGTCCAATTTGATATAACAAGGCAAAAATAACATTATTTTGTAGAAAACAGTTTACTCAATCATGACCACTCTTTCGTTACACTTTCCTCAAGGCATCATTGATTTTAAGGTCAAAACTGTTTACAAAATACAAATGAAATTATGATAATCATAGTATAATCTAAGGTGACTTTGCCTTTCATTTTCTCAGAAACTGTACAGTAAAATTACATGAACTCTGACATGGACATAGCAGGGGTCATCATGAACAACAATCCAGTGGAAATGTTAGCTTACCAATGAAGGAGATGTTTTTATTAAATATCAAAGATTATTATTAGGTAATATTATAATTGTCTATCTCTTTTTCAATTAAAAACAGTACAGTAGTGTAACTTCAGATTTTATTATAATTGGATTTCATATAATGTACTAAATAATGTTTTTGACTTGTTATATCAAAATGGACAAATCATTGCTTAACTATAGGTCTATCTCCTCCCTTTTGGGCTGTACAAGACTCCGTACAGTAACACCACGAATAGACAAGCAATACATTTCAACCGCCGGCTCCCTTGACCTTTGACCTTTTTTGGGAGTGTTTTTTTTCCAAAATAATTGGCTGTATTGCATTGTATATATTATATGTGAACATACAGTACGGGCCATTTTAATGTTTTTTATTATAACAAATATTGTCAGAATTGGGTAAAAAAAAGCCCTGCTTAATCTGTCAGTTTCTGTCTGTGCAGGGGGATGGTGGTTCCATACGAGGGCCAGTCTTTCTCTGCCCTGAGGAGGCAGTGTCAGCAGAATGGACGTCTGTTTGAAGACCCCCTGTTCCCCACATCCGACCAGTCTCTGTTCTACCAGAGTAACCGCATCGGCACAGTCATCTGGAAAAGGCCGAAGGTGAGAACAAAAGAAGTGGTTTGCTCTTTCTGGTTGACTTTTCTTTAGTTTAGCTGTTGTGCATCAGGAACATGGATGTGTAAATAAGAAGTGGATGTTCTACTTTCTACTCATTCTCTTTAAAATTAACTTCCCAGTTTAGTCCAGTTTAGTGATGCACTGATCTGACTTTTTCCGTCCACATACCGATACTGATACCTAGACTTTGAGTGTTGGAGTTCTGATCCGATACCAGTGTTAAATTAACAAGCTGCATGCCTCACTGTGTGGAAGTGACCGCGATCATTCTTTTATGTGTTAAGCAACATCAGGCTTGAAGAAAGCATTGCTTAACTAACTTTTTAATTCAAAATGTAAATGTAAATCCAATTTCAGCATCTGTGATTCGGTGCATCCCTATTTAAGACCCAAATATGCAGTAAGATCGAAAAGATGATTTTCTTAAAATTATGTTTATCGTGTTTTGCGGTTTATTTTTCAAAAGAAATTCAAGTTGCAAGTCTTATTCCAACCGTGAATCAGAACAATTTACAAATCGTCCTCCAGTATTTACTGTATAAAAGAAACAACCAGCTAAAGCCTGACCTACCTCTTTTATAACTTATTTTTACTGTCAATCATTGATGATCTGAGCTGGTAAATAATTAAACAGGAAACTTAAAGCACTCCCAAAGATCAATATTATGGATTTGTCCATTGAGTGTTGAGAGGGGAAACATTGGTGTCGGTTCACCCTGAAGTTAAACTGTCTCTCTGAGGCCCCCGGTCAAACCTTCTGGGTCAACACATCTCTGGATCAGTGTCACTAACAAAGGGCAACTCTGGTAATTTTCACCTTGGACCCTATTGTCTTATGTGTTTGTGTCTAAGTGACTAATGGGGACAGTGATTTTTGAAATTGGTCCAGTATTGAAGGAAAGCGCTGCAGCCGATGGCAGCAGCTGACGGGCTGTGATGTAATCTCTCGGGCAAACTCTTCATCGTCGAGTACTTCCACTTAAACTGCTTGTTTTTTCCACCGATGGACTCAGTTCGTCATTAGAATCGACTGACAATTAGGGATGCCCTCCCGAAACTCGGATCTAAACGGGAACAGGTTCCAAATTAGTAAAATACCCAGAGTATCGATATGGTCCGGAGTTAACTGTTCTGCTATCGGTACTTTAGAAGTTATGGAGTGAGATCTCCTCGGAAAATAGAAGCCTTGCAAACCATCTTTTTATCTCTGTGTCTGTCTTTGCTCGAGGGGCAGAGTTTTTCTTTACTCTGACAGACACACGCACGCACGCACGCACGCACGCACGCACGCACGCACACACACACACACACACACACAGCGACTCCGGCTCAGTACATCGTGAGACACACATCATGGCAGAGAGAAGAAAAAGATCCAAAGTGAGGCTACATTTGACTCCAGTAGATGCTGAGAACTCTCGTTGTATCAAATGCAGTAAAGCAGTATTAGTTTTTTGGTTTTTGCTGATATTTCAAAATGCACCTGAAGTTTTGAGTGTCCTTGTAACCTAAAACTATTAGTTTACATTTTATAAACCATTCAATGGACACTCCGATTACAACAATACATTTAAAGGATTTTCATTCTCCTTCTTTTTGCTGAGTTGATATTATTTATTTGAAAGAAGAAGAACGGAGTACCACTAATTGTAATCATGTTTGTCCTTCTAGGAGTTATGCGGCAACCCCTATCTGTTTGTGGACGGCATCAGTGCCCATGACCTGCACCAGGGCCAGCTGGGAAACTGCTGGTTCGTAGCCGCCTGCTCCAGTCTGGCCTCCAGAGGGATGCTATGGCAGAAGGTGAGACAAAGACACAGAGACAGTATGCAGGTTTTATTGTAAATCTATTTTTGCTACTGTTGCATTTTGTGATTACGAGACACACGTGATTATTTGTGATATGTATGTACGTCTGTGTGTGCATCATGCTGCTAAATGGCTGACCCAAGGCTTTGACCGTTGCTATGGTAATCAATGTCAAAATCAGTATTTGAATATAGCGTTTTGTTTTGTAATTATTACCATTGTAGTATAATATTTCACTTTTAAAAGCTGCATGAAATCGCACTGCAGGCTTCATCGTCTTTATAAGTCTAAATAAGTGGTTTGTGATTTATTTTCACAAATAACAATTGTAGTGGCCATTTGTCAGATACATCAAAAAACTAACATAAATCAAAGGGCCACTGATGCACCATGGGTTTGTGGTTTCACGCAGGCAAAAGAAACGCATTTTCCATGCATGATTCCGTTTTTTCTTATTTATTTCACAAAAAAAACAAAACAAAGGAACTGTGGTGGAAAATGTATCATATTGTTCTCTTAGATGTAATTTGTATTTCTGAACCCTGAGCATAGAGACAGCTCGTCCTGACTTAAACAACTCGGATTGTGTTGGACAGGGTAAAATAACTACTTTATCTTTTATTATGGTTTCATGTCCAATGGGCTCTATTGTTTTCCCGTTCTCGCATTTTCCCACACAGCCGGTAGATAACATTACCTCCCAGACAGGCAACAAGGCCGGGATCTTTGCCCTGGTGCATGTGGAGGAGAGGGAATGTCTGCGAGGGAGGGGGGAGAAAAGACGGGGACATGAACTGATGTGTATAAGACTGTGTGTTTACTTTTTTCCTGGGTCAGACCTCCGAACCATCTGTGGTGAAACAGCTCTGTCCATTCAATTGAATTATTCCAAGTGTCTGTTCAATAAATGCTTAAAGACATTTAAGTGTTTTACACCGCATTTGTTTTCTCTAAAGGAGATTGGAAAGGTTAATTTCCATAACAGGAACTTCTAATACTGCTTCTCCTGCACTGCTAAAAAACCATGAGCCTAACCAGGTGCATTCTGGTCCTACACCTGTCTGCTCCCATGTATAAACCCAGGTGCCCACAGCATCATCCAATTAGTAAAAAAAAAAGAATATCAAAAGAAAAAGCTATCCTAATACATCAAAACAATCCTACCTAAACAAGCAAACACCCAGACTAACCAAACAATACTACTTGTGAACAAAAACAATCGAATACCAACATCAATAAAATAGCTCCAACAACAATGTTTAAAAAACAGGAATGATTGTTTTTACACTAGTTGCAGAAATACATGATTGTCCCAACAGGAATGAGTTCTAATTCAACACATGTTTGAACGGGATCTATAGTGGGCCTTTCAGACAATTACACTACAAACATGAAGAGACTATTAGTGTGTGTGTGTGTGTGTGTGTGTGTGTGTGTGTGTGTGTGTGTGTGTGTGTGTGTGTGTGTGTGTGTGTGTGTGTGTGTGTGTGTGTGTGTTTTCACTCTTGGTTACCTCGCTCCTCCTGTCTGGTCTCGGAGGTCCTCTGCAGCCCTCACTTTTCCATGAGCTGAAGAGAAGCTAAAGCCCGTTTTAGGCGTCGCTGCCTCGGCGGAGCAGCCAGTTGTCCTGACACCTGCTTACAAACACTCACGAAGCCTCTAGTGTGATTAAGGACAACTACACAGGCACTTTGACGGCATTTCCACGGCACAAAGACCCGGAAGTCGCTGTCCTGTGGGACAAAATTAGCTCAATGGTTAAAGGCAGGGTTGGTGATCATCTTCTAGCGTTAAAAGACGTGTTGCTTCACATACAGAACATGGCGTGTGTTTCTTTAAGATATGAATCATTTTTCTTTCTTACATTAATGAGTAATATTTATTTGTATCACTTATTTAGCAATGTTAGTCAAGGGGAGATGTATTTCCTACAGAGGCTCTTTGTTTTGCTGAAAATAGGAAGCGTTCCAACTGGCTCTATTTTATGACGAGCTAAAAATTGTGCATTCATTGTGGGTTTTAACTCATGCAAAGATTACAATTCAGTTTTAAATTTATAGTCCCTCACTTTTATTTTATCTCATGCTAAAAGGAATCTGACCAAAAATAGAAATCTTAAAGTCAATGCTCACTTACTGGCTTATCAGGCTTAAAACAGCAAATCCTGAATAATTTTTTGGAGATTATATTTGAATAAACCTGTATTGATGTTTTCCCTACTTCTGTTGTGTTTCTGTCCATATTGAAACAGTTCTGTTTCTCTTACTAAGCGAAAATGACACTTAAAAACGTTGTTCCATAGGGTGGAAAGTTTGACTATAATCAAATTGGGAGCTATGGTAACTTATGAGCAGGTGCTGTAGCTGGAAACACAACGTCCTGGAATGTTCCCTGCTGCTTCCCTTCAGTCCAACTAAAAACACGGAGACAGACACTCTTTAGTAGTTCCTCTAGCTGTTGTTACACACCACTCCTCCTTGTTTCCTCCCTCCCTAGTCTCCTCCCCTCTTGTTCCGTGCCGCCCTCTCCCTCCCCCTCCCCCTATCCCGCCTTCCTCTGTCCAGCAACACCGTTAACCAGCACCAATGAGAGCACACAGACAGCTTTCAGTCGATCTTTAATTGATGTCACTCCATTGATCTGTGCTTTGTGTCAGGCCGACAGTCATGCAAAGTGAATATTTGATATTCGCTGCTACTTTGTTCTGCTGCTACTGTTGCTGCCTCTCCTGAGGCCGACGGAGGACTTCAGAAAACAACATATAATGACAAAAATGGTCAACAACTCAAAAACACTTATCATCACAGCATTCAGCTGGTCAGTGAAGGGCGTGTTTTATTTACAAGAGGAAGTTTAATTTGTAGCCTAATACGGAGCCAACCCCATTACCCCCCTTGGGGGAAGTGGTAGGGCTACATGGCCCTCCAGACCGAGGTTATCAGATTTAAAAGGTTTAAAGGTTTTAAAAAGTATGATAACATTATATTATCTTAGTGTCATGTTTTATTGTATTATATATCTTTTCTTTATAACAAGCATAAAAATCACCAACAAATGGCCAGTATGTCCACGTCTAAACCAGAGGTTTTAACCACTACCCCTTGTAAAAATGTTGTTACTGAATATTTTAAGTTTAAGCCTCATCAGATAATATTTTGTAAACATTTTCTTAAGAGATGATCACATTTCTGTATGAATTAAAAACATTGTTTTTTGTTAATTGTTTTTATTTGATGATGTTGATTATACATTGATCTTTTAAGTAGCACCAGGAAACATACAACAGGATTAGTTCCATTTAAATAGAATAGTAGTAAATATGTTTCTTTTTTCTTTTACTAAATATGTGTGATCTGTTTTGTGAAAAATACTTTCTTTCAGGCTTGTTAAGTGCTTATATAAAATGTTGGCTGTTTTAGAATGGACAGTAGCAAAATAAAATAAGTCTTTAATCATTGAGACTAAGAGATGAGAATGAAGCTTTGAGGGGAAAAATATGAAAATTATGTTTTTCTTTGATTTGAGGAGATCCAAAGATTTTAGTTCAGCTCTAGCTGGATGTTTTTCTAAAGGTCAAAGATTGAACAAAAATATTGCGATGCTTCTCCTGCACTAAAAGGATTCTACTGACAAACAGGGAAGCATCATTTGTCTAGTGTGAACTCCACCGAGCAGCTGAGATTCACGGCCTCCGCGGCATCCTTGAAAGCAAACAGGAAGTACATGACCTTCCTGACTTTGGCCAGCTCGGCGATCCTCTCGCCGAACTCCTGCATGTCTGCCTCCAGCCACTTGAGCGGTGACTCCTCCGGGTCCTCGGCGTTTCGCCAAAACGTTCCGATTGGTTCCAGTAGCTGACGGGTCATCAGGTGGGTGAGGTCAGGGGTCCAGTGCTGGGAGATGCCGGTGATGGTGACGCGGCCGTGGGCGGCGAGTGAGAAGTACCAGCGGGAGAAGTTCAGCTCCTGGTTGGGGAAGTCCAGCCGGTACACAGCCTCGTGGGGGAGGAGCAGACGCTCGCCGTCCTGGCGCTTCTGCCCCGAGCGCTGCAGAGACGACACACGGAGACGCATCATCTGCAGAGGAAGTCGAAGAACACGCAGGAAGAGATGGATGAAATGGGTTGGAGAGAAAGTGTGTGAGTGAGTGAGTGTGTGAGTGAGTGAGTGAGTGAGTGAGTGAGTGAGAAACAAATTTCCTAAACATTGAAGTTAAATCGAGATCCGTCTAGTCTGGTGGAAAAAGCCCATTTTAAAGAATATACAGACAATGCATCGGGATGACAAACCGAGAAACATGTTTGAGAAGCTCTGTCAGACTGAAACCGAAGCACCTCTACAATTCTTAGCTTTTTCCAGAGAGCTCAATTCAGGTACACTCTGACACTGACATTTCGGAGGCTTTCACATCGACCCGGATCCGAGTACACTTGACCCCAAAGTTCAGTTTGTTTGATCAGTGTGAACATCGGGTGTCGTCTCCACTTGTAAAGGGGGTCTCGAGGATGGCTCATGTGTACTTGGCTATGGGTTTGCTGTTTTGTGAAAAACAACTGTACCAAAACAGGGAGGGGGTTTGCTTTTTAATCGCGAGTCGCTGTCAGTGAGTAGTTTTGAAAGGGCATGTTTTATTTTTTACGCAGCACAGCCTCATCCTCTGAACTGCTCGGCCATGCTTGATAAAGCAGAAAGGCAGGCGAGGTAGATGGTTTAGAAGCTATAGCCTTTCCCCCATATATATATTTATTATCAAAGGAACAGCTGTGTCACTATGGAAAAACTTGCACTTCACAAATAGTCATACATTCATACTTCATTTGTTTCATCACAATTTGAAACAATCAATACAAAATACCATCAAAGCCTCGAGGTGCCTGGAATCTTGAGTAATCATGTAATGTGGTTTCCTCGAGAAAATGGGTCTGAGAAAAATTACATGAATGAAATTTTCCAGAGCCCAAGATGACTTGTCTTTTTTTTTTCAAGTATATATATATATATATTTTATGATAAAACACAAAGTATTACACAAAGTAAAGCTTTTATTTCAATCAAATACTCAATGATGGCCAAAAAGTCTGTGTTAAGCCGCCCAAACAAAAATTTGCCATTTTGCTTGAAAAGTGACTCAAATGATTATTGAATTATCCAAATAGTTGTGAAGTTTAAGCCTCTTCCAAATCAGGATCAAAAGAAAATGGACTGCTTATCCAGTGTTTTAATGAGGGCTGAAAAAACAGTACAAATATCTGCTGTGCTTTATTCAGTACAGATGATGTTGAATCCATAAGAACATGAAAATGAACAAGAATGCTAAATTACAAACAGAAAACAACAAAATGTTGTCAGTGTTGGTGGTGATCCTGAGATTAACCGCACTTCTGCATAAACAGAGAATGTCAAATGTGATGTGATTAAACACATCAGGACAGCGTATCAGAAAAACCCTCACATGAGAAGCTGGAGCCAGCAAGTTTTTTATTTTTTTTTGTGCTTGAAAATGACTTCAACAATTCAGCAATTGTCAAAAAGAATTGCTGATGAGCTTTCTTTCGATACGCCGATGGATTGGATGACCGATCGTTTTTTCACTTTTCTTTCAGCACAGCAAAAGGTGCACGTTAACAGTTGAGCCCAGGAGCTGTTGACCTCTACTGTGGCAGCCAGACGGTCGGTTAAAATAGTTATTGAGGCACAGTGCCAGGCTAGTCGTCAATGTTTTAACTCTTCTGATGAGTAGAGCTATTGATCACTAACATTCAAAGCACCGGGCACGGTATAGAACACAAAGCAGATTCAAGAACATATGTTCTGATTCAAAGCAGAGGGAAAAAATCTCCAAAAAAAGTGAACTTTTAAAAGTCGGCCAACAATAAAAAGAATAGCAATAGCTGAATTTCAAACATGTTTCGTTACGAACTTTTCTTACCACATTAGTTTTAATCTTTGTCCATTCAATTCTATTTTTCTATCAAGTGAAAAAAACAAAACATTGCACGCACATATTGTGACAACAGATGTGAGAGAACCAAACCTCGGTCAGTGCGGGGTCTTCTTTGAACGCCAGCACCAGGGTGTTGGGGGGGGCGTTGTCCATGTCCGACCTCGAGGTTATGATCCTGGGGTTAAGGGAGCGGGCAAGTCCTGCTTTGTCTGGATGGATGCTGTGATGACGGAGCTCTGGTGAGAGTTTCAGATTTCACTCTCGCTCTCTCTTCCCTCGTAGGCTCGTTGCACACCTTCTCTGTCTCCCCTTTCCTCCCCTCCCCTCCCCAACTATTTCCATCACAGAGAGGCAGTTTCCCCAACCGCCCTCCTGCCAGCAGGGTGAATTGGTTAGGATGCATTGATTAGCCACATAACATGACAGAGGGTAAGGGAGAGCATTGGTGGAGGGGATCAATGCCAAAACAGCATCAGTCGGAATAATTAGTATTCAGCCCTGCTGAGCTTTCAGTCCTTTAAATGCTGATATTTCTGCACCAAACTGTTGCAAAAATATCCACAAATATACTCTATTTCTTTATGTGTTTTATAATATGCAATTTAATATGAGCACTCACACTATCACGAAGGAATTCTGAACGTTTTTGAGCAGCATTTGTCTGAATTATTTTATTTGGATCGTGTTTGAAATGTCTGAATATCAAATGAAAAATACTCTCAGCTTTTTATTTATTTTTATTTTTAAAGGTGTTACAGAGGTGGGTGATGTGTGAGGGTGCTAGGCAACAGGAGGCGCTGGTGACGTACGAGAGGTAACTGGGAGTTTCTCGAGGGCTTCTGGGAGCTCGACTGGTCGCGGCTCAATGGAGCACTTATTTATTTATATCACTCGTTTCACTGAGGATTGTGTGTGTGTGTGTGTGTGTGTGTGTGTGTGTGTGTGTGTGTGTGTGTGTGTGTGTGTGTGTGTGTGTGTGTGTGTTGTCAGTGGGGATCTTAGCTCAGGATATGGGTGGATGGCATTCCCTTGTTAAAAACGGTGTACATCCTTGGGTTAATTAAGGGGAAACGAGTGGAGAGATGGCAGATGTTTTTCAACTTTTTAGTAACTAACAAGTATGACGGAATATGTACAGATGATATTGTCAGAGGTAATTATTACTTTAGGGCTATTTAAAGTAATAATCTAATTTAGATGAATATGTTAAGTTAGTATCTAATGCCAAATGAGGTCACACAATGGTGGTTGAGCCTATGGGCCTCTGATGAAAGCTCTTGCTTTTTCATTTTCATTATTACAGGGGACCATACACCTGCAATTACTGCAATTACCGCCTTAGAGAACAAAACTGAGCTCTTTGAGGTTGTAACTTGAAGAAAAATCTGGAATAAAGCACCAGGCTATTGGTCGATGCTTTTGCTTCTAATTTGTTTTACTTAATTTTTTATTATTTGGTGACCTGTTTGTGTATCTTTACTGGATATTATTTGTACTGTTTTATATTGTGCAACAGTTGTATTTGACTAAATGTGTTGCCTATTTATTTATTAATGCAGATTGTTAGTTTATGTAAAAATAAAAATTAGAGAAGAAAGAAAAGTATTTTACACGAATTGTATTAGTTCTTACCCCCATTGAGAAATATAAAACTTTAAAATCTTAAATTGAAAAGAAAAAAAGAAATGGAAATGATTGATTTAGTTTTACTGTTGTTGACGCACATTTCTTTTTATGAATAGTTTTTTTTATTTTTATGAAATTCTGATTAAATAATAATATTCTATTTAATCATTTATTTTCATAATAGACTCCAATCCTCTTTTTTGAGTGTTAAACTTCTAAATGTCAACAGTATCACACTAATGAAGAGAACATTTACATTTATTATTTATATTCATTGATGATCACTCGCAAGATGTCACAGTTCACAAAGACACTCTCAGATTATGTGAGAGTTTCTTGCTTCTCAATACTGGGAATAGAGAACATGGAATTTAACGGGAACTTTCTGCCAAATGTTCTGTTTTCTGGAAAAGTCACCTAACACAACCTGGGATTTGCGCCTGTAGTTAGTGTTCTGACTATTATCGTATGTAGTGAAACAAAGACCTCATTAACACACTTTCACTTTTTACTTAAGTCCATTACACTTACATTTTGGAATAAAACCTGAGCTTTGACTAGAAGATGATTGTGTGGTCTTTCTTTTTTCGTCAGGTGATCCCTGACTGGAAGGACCAAGAGTGGGATGAGGAAAAACCGGGGTCCTATGCCGGGATCTTCCACTTCCGGTTCTGGCGGTTTGGTGAGTGGGTGGACGTGGTGATCGACGACCGGCTGCCCACGGCGAACGGGGAGTTGGTGTACTGCCACTCCAACGACAGAAACGAGTTCTGGAGCTCGCTAGTGGAGAAGGCCTACGCCAAGTAAGACTTCCACTGTGTGTGTTTTATTTGTCATACGCACAACCGTTACAGTGTTTTCTGCATGAATCTAAAATGAA
This sequence comes from Ophiodon elongatus, assembly GCA_016806645.1. NCBI lineage: Eukaryota > Metazoa > Chordata > Actinopteri > Perciformes > Hexagrammidae > Ophiodon > Ophiodon elongatus. Next base: position 68,730 of record JACSYO010000458.1, read on the forward strand.
CCTGCATCCAAAATTGAGTCTGGGCTCTCCCCCGAGACCTGTTTGCCTTGGGAGACCCTGCCAGGGGCTGATGTTCCGGACAACATAGCTCCCAGGATCACTAAGGCACTCAAACTCCTCCACCACGTTAAGGTGGCGATTCGCGGAGGAGCCCGCAATCCAAAATTGATTTAAGCTGCAGATTGTGATCAGCTTTCTCAATTGTGTAATTTTAAGCTTCCGCCCACCATTAGCGTCGAAGAGTTCTCTGATTAGCTTGTTTGTTGCCGAAATGCATCTTGAGAGTGGTAGTTAACCTCTCCTCCGAGGTTTTTATGTCCTCAGGCCTCTACTTTTAACTTTTTATCCAAGAGACGCAGTTTGTAACATTGTCTGTGGGAAAATAAATAGATTGTTTTTATAAAATATGATATATACATATCTTGGCCTAGCAAGGTTACTTTTGTAAAGTAGATTGTTGTTGGTGATCATTGCGTTATTAAAAAAGGTTTAATGCCAAGTTCAGGTTTGATAATGAATAAAAAGTCTGTGTGTATACGCCTTAATGATGTGTTTTCTAGGATGTGCGGATGCTACGAGGCGCTCGACGGGGGCAACACGGCCGACGTTCTCGTGGATTTCACCGGCGGCGTGTCGGAGCCAATGGACTTGATGGAGAATGGCTTCAAAGACGACAACGAGAAACGCAACGAGCTGTTCGAGAGCGTCCTGAAGTTCCACGACAGAGGGGGCCTCATCAGCTGCTCGATCCAGGTGAGGAGAGGGGCATACGTGGGGCAGCCAAATGATTGAGCGGCTTGATTCAAGAATGATTTTACAGACTCACTGAACCGCCGCCGTGTCCTTCCAGGCGACCACTGCGGCCGACATGGAGGCCAGGCTGTCCTGCGGCCTGGTGAAGGGCCACGCCTACGCAGTGACGGACGTCCGCAGGGTGAGGCTGGGCCACGGCCTGCTGGCCTACTTTCGGTCGGACAAACTCACCATGATCCGCATGAGAAACCCCTGGGGAGAGAGAGAGTGGAACGGGGCCTGGAGCGACAGGTGAGGAAGAGAGAACCACAGACCATGTTTTCTACACAGATTGTAAATCTTGTGGGAATAATATTTGAAATCTGTCGTGAGCACCTACTCTTGAAACAAGTGTAGTCCCAGGGGATTGTACTACAAATTGTGTCTGTCCCTTTAATTCTGCCCAGTTTGGAAATACATTGACGTTAAAATTTCACATCTGCCATCACAAGAAGAATACAGATCTTTTTTTCTGCCTTTTTGCAGCTCTGAAGAGTGGAAGAAGGTCAGTAATAGTGAGAGGGAGAGAATCGGCATCACTGTGCAGGATGATGGAGAGTTCTGGTGAGTTTTAGTCCAACGCTGCCCCCTGTTGGCAGACACGAGGTGAATGGAGCTTTGTGACTCCAACCCCAAAGTCAGTGGCCCAATCCCAATCTCCACACTCACGGACTTTGAGGCGCGCTCCTGCAAAGTCCATAAGGGTTTAGGGCTGTCCCCCTGTCAAATCCTTGAGTGTTTGAGGGCTCTCTAGCAGACCTTTTGAACCCTTTATGAACACTTTCTGTAAGTCAGCATTTCTGCAGACATTGCCCAATGGAATTACCCGCAATTCGTAGCAATGTGCCATTAAACACGGGAAGCATGGAGATGTAGAAAAAGGTAAACAAAGAGGACGGCACATGTGTGTTCAGCCTGCTAAATTACATTAAGAAACATTAAGGATTAAAGATGGAAACCCCACTTTTCTCTCCCCTCCTGCAGGATGACGTTTGACGACTTCATTGCCAACTTCACGGACCTCATCCTGTGCCGCCTCATCAACACATCCTACCTGAGCTTCCGCAAGACCTGGGAGGAGGCCGTGATGTGGGGCTCCTGGCGGCGCCATGACGACCTGCTTCTCAACCGAGCCGGGGGCTGCACCAACAACAAGCACTCCTTCCTCCAGAACCCGCAGGTGTGGCTTTCTCTCATTGAATCATGGGTTCTCCAATTTGGCGTTGCTTTGCGATAGTGACGACTCTGAAGGGCGGAACTCTTAGCGATACGTGTGTATTTCTTTTTCTTCTGTGTTGCAGTACGTGTTTGACGTGAAGAAGCCGGAGGACGAGGTTCTGATCTGTTTGCAGCAGAAAGACCGCAGAGCCACGCTGAGAGATGAACGAGGAGAAAACCTGACTATCGGCTTCGAAATACACAGGGTCAGCTCGCTGTGTGTGTGTGTGTGTGTGTGTGTGTGTGTGTGTGTGTGTGTGTGTGTGTGTGTGTGTGTGTGTGTGTGTGTGTGTGTGTGTGTGTGTGTGTGCGTGCGTGCGTGCGTGCGTGCGTGTGTCTGTGTCTGTTTTCAAGACAGATGTCATCTCAAAATCCTCCAGGTCTCAGAGTAAATTGAACATGTATTGCAGGGCTGTTGTAGCCTTATAAGATTACATTAGTTGTAAATAAGGATTGTTCGGGCAATGGTGAACACAGTAATTGTACTCTGGTGTGGAGCAAAACATCTAAGTGAGTTATAGTTGCAGTGAGAACATATTTCGACCTAATTGCAAGAAGTGGCACAAAGGTGACACGCACAATCATGAATTGTTCTCACTTTTCTTTGGTTTTAGTGATATGTGTGTTTTGGTAACAGCACCCCCTGTCTGCGCACAGTAACGGTTCAGGCAGAGAGTGGTACTGCAGCAGGGAGACGCCGAGAGGCTTCCAAACATAAACCTACGAGATGATAATAAATTCAGGTGAAGTTCTGCGAGAAGTTGACTGGATAAATGAGACTTGGGTCTGCACGAGTTGTGTGAAAGTTTGTAAACAAATGTTTTGAAATAGTTTACTTCAATTGAAGACTTTTCTCCGTTTTTGATTTTTCATTCACCGTTGAGGCATGAGATAAAACACAGAGCTGTCTTCTGTAACTCAAGGTAACACTGGATGAGTAATTCATATGCAAATGGTTATTTTGGGGTAGAATTACTCCTTAAAGTCTATATGAATCCAGTATACTCGCCAAACAGTTGGTTCAAGCTCAGGTCCCGCCTTTGATCATGCAGATAACCAATCATAGTTTAGGATACTGGGGTCACCCCAGCTCGCTCCGTGCCAGTTTCAATACAATATTTCAATACTGTTCTGGTCTTCAGTTATTACAGTCTGTGCGCTCTCTGTGTTCAGGTGGAGTTCAACAGGACCTACCGTATGCACGTCACCCAGCAGAAGGTTGGTGGGAGCGTCTACATCAACTCAAGGTCTGTGTTCAGACGCATCGAGCTGACGGAGGGGCGGTACGTCATCATACCCACGACCTTTGACCCTGACCTGGAGGGAGACTTCCTGCTCCGCACCTTCACCGACGTGCCGTCCAACTGCAAGTGAGTGTGGACTCACTGGGCTCGTTTTAGTTTGAGCTCTTGTTGTTTTCTGTGCAACGTTTCAAAGTTTGTTGTTCAGCAGCTTTATTGAAAAAAAACTGATATTGTGAAATGACAATTTATATATTTTTCACAGTTTGTCATATACACAGGTGTGTGAGGAACAAATTAAATCAAACTATATTTAGTTAGTTAGTTACTGAGTGATCACACATGAAATAGCAAACTAAATAGTTTTTATCTATCATCAATACCATGTACACATTTTTTCATGCAATATTGTTTTTTCCAGTTGACAAAACAGATCAACAATTTTTTATGTGATTATTATATATTACACGGATTTCACTGGATGATTGATTGCCATGCAATATCCAGCATTTGTGTTTTTATTGCAGTTGTTGATTTTTAATGTGCACTCAATGAACTGTAAGACAGATCTGAGATCATCAGAGCTGCTCTCTTGTCTAAGTAGTATACAGTTGTGAGAACCATCATCTCCAGTATTTTTGCATTGGAGCTACTTTTAGTCCTCGAATGTTTTGTGAATATGGCTCCAGGTCTGCAGCAGGTTTAAGTTTAAGTTACACCTCAGTTACAATGATCTCTGGCTGCATTCAGAGACATTGTTCAAGACACAGAAATTGCTTTGGACTAAACCACACAGGTGCAGTTTACACCTGAGGACACAGCAGGTTTATTTTCAAGCTTGAAGCTAAGCTAATGACAGAGCAGCAGCCCTTTTTCAACACAACATAAACATACGGTTCTAGATAAAAACATAAACACAAGAACTAATACAGGTATCTCTTTCCCCATCTCACTCTCTCTCTCTGTCTGTTTGTCTGTCTCTCTCTGTCTGTCGTTCTGTCTGTCTGTCTGTCTCTCTCTCTCTCTGTCTGTCTGTCTGTCTGTCTGTGTCTGTCTCTCTCTCTGTCTGTCTGTCTCTCTGTCTGTCTGTCTGGCTGTCTGTGTCTGTCTCTCTCTCTGTCTGTCTGTCTCTCTGTCGGTCTGTCTGGCTGTCTGTCTCACTCTCTCTGTCTGTCTGTCTCTCTCTCTGTCTGTCTGTGTCTGTCTCTCTCTCTGTCTGTCTGTCTGTCTGTCTGTCTGTGTCTGTCTCTCTCTCTGTCTGTCTGTCTCTCTGTCTGTCTGTCTGGCTGTCTGTCTCACTCTCTGTCTGTCTGTCTGTCTGTCTCTCTCTCTGTCTGTCTTTCTGTCTCTCTGTCGCTCTGTCTGTCTGTCTGTCTGTCTCTCTGTCTGTCTGTGTCTGTCTCACTCTCTCTGTCTGTCTGTCTCTCTGTCTGTCTGTGTCTGTCTCTCTGTCTGTCTCTCTCTCTCTGTCTGTCTGTCTGTCTGTCTGTCTGTCTGTCTGTCTGTCTGTGTCTGTCTCTCTCTCTGTCTGTCTGTCTCTCTGTCTGTCTGTCTGGCTGTCTGTTTCACTCTCTCTGTCTGTCTGTCTGTCTCTCTCTCTGTCTGTCTTTCTGTCTCTCTGTCTGTCTGACTGTCTGACTGTCTGTCTATCTGTATCTCTCTCTGTCGCTCTGTCTGTCTGTCTGACCTGCAGGGAGTTGACTCTACATGAGCCTCCACAGACCTGCTGGTCTGGGTTGTGTGGTTATCCCTCTCTGGTCACTCAGGTCCACATACTGAATGTGAATGGACTCGCGGGACAAGACTCTGATGGAGGTAGGTTTTAGTTTTTTCATGAATCATCATGAGATACTTTACAGGATATTTGTTTCATGACCATCAACAGATTACCGATTTGAATCAGATCAAATTCAATTTTATTAGCTATACAAAACATTTTATTTTATTTTATTTTAATATTTATTTTCAATAAATAAAAAGTAAAATAAAATATATTATAATTTTATTAGAAATGTATTTATTTATAATATATTTTGTATTATATGATATATATTAATTTATATTACATTATGCAGTTCTTTGAGGTGTTTCTTAGGCACTTTGGACATTTCAGTGTTTCACTGTTATGTCCTGAATTATTATTGTGTTAGTCTTTACCCCAGCTTTTTGGGTTTTGGTTATTATTTACATACTTTGGGTCGCTTTTAAAACTGACCTGCTCTCAGCTGAAGCAGCTGTAGCACAATGTTGTTTTTGGCCAGTCGATGGCAGTAGCAGCTTTGTAACGTCAGAGACTGCCGCTGGAGTTCTTGCACAGCATCAACTTACACCAGTCTGAATGTAAAACAGTCATGATAGCAGACAGCTGCAAGGCTTGTATTCATCTAGGTTATGCTGTGTTTGCGGTTATTAAAAATACTTTGTACTTTCATCAATGTATACTTATCAAATAAATGTAATGGAGTAAAAAGTATAATGGAGTGAAAAGTATAAAGTAGCATAAAATAGAAATACTCAAGTAAAGTACAAGTACCTCAAAATGGTATTAAGTACAGTACTTGACACTACACCACTTGTGACACCCAGCTGTGCCCGAATCTTTCTCCATCTTTCTTCTACAATCCTTTTCATAGTTTCTGCTCTCTACAATGTGTTCGCCAGAATACATTATTTATTTTTTTTGTAGCTTAGAAGCCGATGATAAAAACTAAATATATCGAACATAATTTCCTAATCTTAAATCGCAAATTAATTGATCAAGTTTATGAAACTGACAGAGATGGTGTGTGTGTGTGTGTGTTTGTGTATGTGTCTGTGTGTCTGTGTGTCCGTGTGTGTGTGTCTCTCCAGTGTCGGACCCCTACGTGATAATTCGCTGTGAAGGAGAGAAGGTTCGCTCTCCAGTCCATAAAAACACACGCAGCCCCAACTTCGACACCAAGGGGCTCTTCTACAGGAAGAAAGCCAACCAGCCAATCAGAATCGAGGTTTGTGTGTGTGTGTGTGTGTGTTGGTAAGACTGACAGGAAATTGCACATAGGTGGACAAAGCATTCAGATCTTTTACTTAAAGGGATAGTTCTGATGTTTTAAAATGGGGTTGTATGAGGTACGTATCTATAGTCAGTGTACACACCTACAGGTAGACAAGAAACTCTTGTGTTCTGCGAGGTAAAATTCTAGTGGTTTGAATTGAGCATAGATAATGGTTTAAGTTCTCCGACGTAAAGTCTGTCTGAAGTCAAGCTAAAGCTGTGAAAATATTGTAAATGTAGCGAACATTTAAACTGATATTGGTTCTGTTAGGTTAAGCATCAAAATATGCTTAAGAACCAAACGTATAACGTAGCCTACTCATGCAGAATGGCTCATATCAGAACAATATATATTTTATTTCTGTATTGTAACTATTGACGCATTAATATGTTCATTCCTTTTATGTTGCAGCTGGTAAAGGTGGAGCTACTAAATGAAGCTCAATCCATCATGATGAATCCTCATTTATTAGTTGATTATATTTTGTATTAATAATCTGAATCTGCGAAGTAGCTAAAGCTGTCAAACAAATATGAAGCAGTAAAAAGGACAAAATAATCCTCTTAGATGTAGTGGAGTAGAAGTATAAAATAGCATAAAATTAAGTACAAGTTAAGTACAAGTACCTAAAAATTGTATTTGAGTAAGTACTACTACTTAGTATTCCACAGCTGAACTTGTGTATATGCATTTTGTCGTCACGTTCAAGCGGTGACTTCCTGTTTCTCCGTGCCTCTCAGATCTACAACCACAACGTGTTGATGGACTCCTTCCTGGGTCAGGTGACGCTGCCCGCCGAGCAGGGCGAATTCCAGCAGACGCTCCACCTGAGGGACAAGGGCGATCGCCGCGACAACGACCTGCCGGGAACCCTCACTGTCGCAATAGTGACCAGCACGGTGCTCACCAACATCTGAGACACGCCACGATAAATAAAATTGTCCAGTCAGCTAAAGTTTTCCAAGTCGCAGGTTTTTCTAAGCTGCACAAATGGAGGGTTTACATTTTGGAAGTTTACTTTCTCGAAGATTACACATCCAGCAGGAGGCCTGTGGAGATCAAACATGATGCTCTTGCTGTGTTTTAACCTGAGGCCTGTAAATGTCAGTTTACAAAGGGATTTACTATCATAAAAACTATTTTTTAGCTAGCTTATATACACGTTTACATGCACAAAATATTCAGTTATTTTGCCCTTATTCCGTAAAACACACACAGGGCACATGCAAAAAACTTTTTGGGATTCTCATCTATGTCTTACTTTTTTTTCTAACAGTAAGCTCGTACGAGAGTGCCATATCAGATTCATATCAGAATTATGTAGTAGCATAATTAACACCCAAATAATACTACATAAGGCTTTGTATCCTGCCTCACATATGCCCTTTATGGAAGTCCTTTATTCAGTACTGAAAGGGAATGTATAAAATAGGACTTTTTTTCAAAGTTTTCTGGGGGCAGGACTTGTTCGACTTTGTGCAAACACAGCCTCCCTCTTTCATTCCTTTAACCGCTTTTTTGAAAAAGTCGTCATTGTGATATGTGTGCATATCCAAAGTCTTTCATAATGAGTAAAGGCAGGGTTGGTAATCTTCTTCAAAAAATGTGTTTATATTTTTGTTTAAATTCTCATTACATCCATCGATGCTCAAAAAAAAAAAATCTGGTATCTTTGGCTGTTACAGGACTGTAATAAGCCCGTATTATTCACCAAAGCACCGGGACAAACCAGGTTCTGGTGAATCATAGACTGCGTACAGCCGAATCCATCATTGCCTGGTGTAAACCCTCTTAAATCCTTCCCGGAACACTGTGTGGACTGGGGACTGGAGGGTGCCGGCAACCCGGATCACCTGGCCAATCTCCATGAGTGGACACTCTCTGCGGAAGTTACCGGGCTGACCCCACCTCCGACACTCCTGCCTCGATGCCTGAGGGGCCCCATGTGAGTTGTGAACAGTGCCTGTAGCAGCTATAACCTGGAAATGGGTGGAAACAGAGGGAGAGTTAGTGCGGGGTTAAAATGGGTGAGCTGGTGCGGGATGCTGAACCGAGGCCAGAGTGAAGGACTTCCGCGGTTTGGGCCTCCCATGATAATAAGGGAAGCAGTTACACGGCCTACTCCACCGCTGCCGTCCCCTCAAACATTGCCACCGTGCAACAGCTTCACAAAGATAAATTATCATCCACATTAACTTCATTTTATTTGTCCATATTTCACAAACACAAAAAATAACCTAACTGCACTGGAAATTTGAATGCATCCAAACCTCCTTTGCACTAAAAGTCCTTCACCTATATGTGTATGTATATATGTGTATATGTATATATAAATATATATATATAGATATATGTAAATATGTATATGTGTGTATATATACTGTATGTGTGTATATATATATATATATATATATATAGATGTGTATGTATATGTGTGTATATATGTATGTATATATTCAACGTATCTCTAAAAAAAAGAAAAACAGCTCTGTTTTCAGCTTTGTGACGATGCTTTTTCCAGCTGATCCAAGAGGCTTTTTAAAGAGTGTATTCAGCTGAAGAAGTAGGAGGATTTTCTCAACACATAAAGGAACACTTCATCCTTCACTTTATCACAAACATTTAACATCAACACATCTGGAGCTACGGGGTTTTCACTGGACAGGAAAGAGGGGTAAAAACTATAATTTGAAAGGTATCTAAAAGCTGTCAGCCAAATGAAGTAGACTAAAAAGTACAATATTTACCTCTGAAAGATGTAGTTGAGTAGAAGTATAACATTGCTTAAAAGTGAAATACTCAAGTAAATACAAGTACATCAAATTCAGTATTTGTGCTAGAGTAAATGTACTTTCCACCACTGGGATGTGTGTGTGCACCTCTGTGTCTAATTACAACCTCCTCTATTGTCTTCATCACCCCCCACTGACTCTCTCTCTCTCTGTAACAGGGATCAGTGGCAGTGAATGAGCAGCTTGCCGTGTCACCATTAATACCAACAAGAAAGGGGGAGGTGGGAAGGAGGAGGAAGGAGTCATTCACTCCCACCTCTGCACACCTTCACATGAACGAGAGGGGAGAGAAGGAGGAAAGAACAGAAGAAGAGAATAAGAAGTAAGGAGTGAAACAAAGAGGCAAAGATTTTTGAGAGATAAATAGAGAGAGGGGGGGAGGGATACACAATGATGAGAGAGAAAAGAGAAAGAAGAGGATATAAAGGTTGGAGGTTGGAGGAATAATAGAGATGAAGGTGTCCCTCTTTTTCTTACAGCTCCTTCTGCAGTGGGTTTAACTGTGTGGCTCTCTACGCCGGTTCTTCATCCCTGCATCCGCAGAGGAGGACGTCTTTGGTAAGACCAAAAGTGGAACACAGGAAGGACAGAAGAGCGAGAGGACGAGAAGAGTTCAGATCACACGAAAGGGTAAGGACAAACAGTCAGTAGGCTTATAGAGGCACGGTGGGTTTATGCATAATCTCCTTACTGTGTGTGTGTGTGTGTGTGTGTGTGTGTGTGTGTGTGTGTGTGTGTGTGTTTGTGTGTGTGTGTGTGTGTGTGTGTGTGTGTGTGTGTGCGTGTGTTTTTTAAAGGGGGCCATGGTGTATTTTTCCTCTGTGGTCCAGCTGACATATTAGCAGTTAAATATTAGAGGTTTCTCCAGAAGTGTATCGTGATGTCAACAATGCAGGGAACACAAACACAACCCACCTACAGCCGTTTGCTGTTAGTGATTCAACGTTTTATCAAACCAAAGCAGCCCTTAGTAGTGCTCGTGTTAATGGTAGAAGTTTCCATTATTGTGAGTGATGTCTGTCCAAATAATTCAAACACCTGTTTTCCAATCATAACCAGGTTTGTTTGTTTGTTTGGCAGTCTGTAGCTTTAAGATTATGACTTGCTTTTTCGATGGGTATCATATTCTGCGACGCTAATAATAATAATAATAATAACCAGTTTGTGGCTAATAATAAATTACACTACATGTAAGTGATAATGCAAGGCGGCCGAGTGAAGCCAATGCGTCTTAAAACTTGCATTTTGCGCTACTGACCAGCAGGGGGCGACTCCTCAGGTTGCAAAATGAAGTCTGGTTGTATAGAAGACTATGAGAAAATTACTCTACTTCTCTCTTGATTAATTCCCTCAGTAAACATAGGTTTAGTTTATCAGGACATACACTGTATTGTGTACCTGTGCTAGAGAACATTTTGTCGATGGTAGGTTGTAGAAGACATCAATTAATAATATATTGTTCTACTGATTCTCGTGAGGAAACAAACAAGTCCTCCAAATTAAACGACATACATTTTTGACTCCAGAATGGTGTTTTTTTTATCTGACACCACGATTAACATGACAAGGACAAAATGGAAATGAAAATAAATATAACATTTTGATCGTACTTTAGTTTGGGCACAAAAACAACTTGTTTAGTAGTTTGATATCAGATGATTTGCTCAACTACACTTTTGTAATTACTTTTTTTCATGAAACTTTCAGGCTTTTTGATTTAATAACATGTACAAGGGGTATGACAATCACACATTTCACACACAAATATCACAGCAGAACAAACAACAGTATTGTCTCTGGTAATTATAATAATTATAAGTTGGAATAAATAGTTATGAAAATAATACTGATAAGCAGATAGTGTAGTAATACATATACTTTTAACACAACTATTAAATACATTTGTTGTGCTATATTATTTATTAATAAATAGTGTTCTATCATTTTTGTGTATTTAAAAAAAAATCAACACACTTTGACCGGACTGTGCAGCAGGCTGGGTTTGACTCCTGGCCCCTCCCTGGGTACTCACAACGCTTTTATACGCTTATCTTGATGTAAACACTACGATATCATTTTCTGAGCTGGGTGGAGCTGAGTTCGTGCCAATGCGTCACATTTCAACACAATCCTGCCGATGTGGGCAAATTCCGGCCGAGGACACGGCAAGGTCAGTTCATTAAAGCTGAATTAATTTACTTTTTTTGACCTGTTGGGGGAATGGAACCGAGATCTGATACTGTCCCTTTAAATGAAAAGGTGTGAATGTTTTTAGCAAACAGCTTCTTATTTAGACACGGAGAAACAATTGCGATGAAGTCGTGTCAAATGTAAATGTAATTTTCGCTCCTTTTTTCGTTTTGGTCTCCATCAACTCCTGATAGAAATATCAGGCTCTTTAGCTGCTAATGTCACAAAGTCACATGCAAAGGGAATCAAGGAAATGAAAGTTCAACATGTCCACTGGTTACTGTACTTTACTAGCAATGGATCATTTTTAGATGTATAGTACACTAAAAGTCCAGTACCTCAAAAATTTTCTTAAAAGAGTATTCAACTGATTTAATGACACTGTCAGACTCACGATGGACAGTTTAATCAAAAAGGATCAAAAGCAGAACCAGCGATGTCGTTTTTTTACTCCAGAATCAAAACAGATAGATCCGCACGACCAAAATAGTTCTGTAGAACTTTCACCCAGGAGACCGCAGTTTGTGTGAAAATAAGTTATTTTAAGTCATGCACATTACAAAGTTAGTACATAACTACGTCACATTGTTCCTGTTTCACAACAATAACCACGTGTTCAAAACAAATGTTTAGAACTGCCCCCGTGCAACAGCTTCACAAAGCTAAATAGAACAGTGTTCTATAGTTTATCTTCTTCTACTCTCGGAAAAGTTTCTATTTTTCCACTTATCATTCACATTAACTTCATTTTATTTGCCCATATTCCACAAACACAAAAAACAACCAAACTGCACTGGAAATTTGAATGCATCCAAACCTCCTTTGCGCAGTAAAAGCCCTTCACCTTTCCCTTCCATTTGGGTCGACCCAGAAAGTTACTCGTAATCAATTGCCTTTTGGGTTCGATATTAGTCCACAGCTGTCCCATTAGAGGGTTTCACTCTGCCAGTCTCCCTCCCAGTGGGGGTGGGGTGGGTGGGCAGGAACTAGATTTGGGCTCACAGATTGCGACTTGTAGTGTGGAACATATTATTCAGGCTAATCAATGAATGCATTATAAAGTGTGGGGGAGGGGCTGCCAGTATGCTTCAACAGAACTTTCACACTCGCTTCAAGCTGCAATTGGCCAGTTGGAGGTTTGTCCTCCTTTACACATCTATGTCACTCTTGATGTGTATGTACGAGTGCAAGACTGTCTGAAAACGTGGGTAATTGTCCTTAATCTACAAATCTGATATGTTTAGACAACACACACACACACGCGCGCACACACACACGCACACAGAGGCCATGGCTTCACACAACCTTTGTCCCAGACCTCTGCAGGGGTAATTAGATGCTGAAATATTGATTGTGTGTGTGTGTGTGTGTGTGTCTGTGTGTCTGTGTGTGTGTGTGTGCTTGTGAGAGACAGAGAGAGGTACGCTTGTATTCATTATATTCATAATGTATGTGTATTTGCTTGAATGTGGTGGTCACTGTTTCAGTTTTTATTATTATTCGACCTTTTTATGGCATTCCTTTTCTTTATTGGAGAGTCAACAGAGGGGGAGGGAGAGAGAGAGAGAAAGTGAGACGCGGCAGGAGATTTCAAGCTGAAATTAAATTCCCTTCTTGATTTACAAGGTGTTTGTTAAGCTGTGCTCTGAAATCAGTTGCGCTGGACTTGTGTCTGCAAGGCTCTTCAGATGATTCAGATGATTAACGGTATATTTCTGTAAAGAGGAACACCACACTGAATAACTGCAATCAATTTTGGGCTGTGCACATGATCTCATAGATCCTTGTTGGCTTATGATGTTAACAACAGCGACATCAAAACAAAAGACAATGCACGTCCTGCTCAAAATTAGCTTGTATGTGTCTGCTGGGAGATTAAAGTTCACTTCGGCCGACTTCTCTCGCTCCAAACTATTTATAAGCTAAAAAGAAGTATAAGAAATATATGAATACAAATAAAAACTGAATAAGATACAAACACCAAATCCAACTTCCATACCTTTATTTACTAATTGCATACTAAGAATTTCATACAATGTGCATTGTAATAACGAATGTAAAACCTCAACACTATAATTCCCAGTCATGTTATTCACACTACTTTTTTCAGGATATCAGAATATGTACGACTTTTGGCTTTTGAAATTTGTTCTTCTAGGCCTCGGTGAAAAAATAAACACTGTAGCCAACACAGATCTAAAGCAAATTACATACTACATTCAAATTAGAACATTAACATGTCACACAGAACTGCAAATGCAACCTTCCTAGACGTGTAACTCTGGCGATGCTGCACACTGAATCGGGCTAACCATTCTCATAACTTTGTTCAGGTGTCCGCTAACTTTTTGGCTACCGTTAGCTGTTGATAACAAATCAAGCTAAAACTGTTCAATACACAACTGGTCAAATTGCTGCAGATACAGCTTCATATTTCGCTGCCTTTATGAGCATCATCAAATATTGTGTTTGTTAGTGCTAACTGCTTTTGTCAATCTAACATCAAAGTATAGGACCGACTGTACACAAATACTCTTTTTATGGTGGTAAAATGTACTGTGGTAAATACACAGTCTTAAATGGTAGGAGGTTGGTAGGAGGTTGCAGAGTGCACATGGTTACAGGAGTTAGAGACAATGGTGTCCCAACTGACACATAAATCATGTGCCAGGATGTCCATGTTTCAGTGTCCTTTCTCTGCCATATTTCAGTAAACATTAGAAATCAATACATGTATAGATTCAAACATAATCAAACTAGTATCCAATAGCAACAATTATTCAAATGATAGAATCCATGACCATTTGGATAAAAGCTGGAATAGAATTCATGGCGTCATCAGGGCAGCATAGAATCTGTTGGAATGTTGGGAATCTATAAACACTCAGACCCAAGTTTGGTTCAGACACAATATTCTCACTCAAACGGCAGTTTGGTTCAGAGACGAATTTCACTGTGACAATTGAAAGTGCATTTAGCAAGAGAGAACAAGATGGACAAAGTAGATAAAAACACTGAAGTCGAACAGACAACAATGCTGGAAGACATGGCGTTCCACTCCCTCCTCGTCATTGTGGAGGTTGGTTTATGGCTTTTTGACGGTTACACCTACAGTCTATGGGCATATCTATGGGTTACACTCTGTGTCTTTTGGATTCTTCAAAGTTATTTTTGTTTGTTCGCCCTCTGGCTCAAGTTTTTGCTTTCAAAGAGTCAGTTGTCCCTCTGAAAGGCAGCTGCCACTGCTGCCAGGAGTCAACGGTCAAATGATCCAATTAAAGCTGGATAATGAGAGGAGTGAATAATTTACTGTGGTTAATCCTCAAGTACACGCATGCAGGTTTTGTGCCACATTGGTGAGGTCTCTGTTGACTGCAATGATTGACCTCATTGTGATTCTAAACTTACCATTGTTCACTGTGTGATTGGTCATGAGAAAGACTAAGAATTTTTAATCGAAACTTCAAGCGTAGGTTTTGGTGGCCTCAGAATCCAAAAAGTTTTCACTACTTGAGTAATATTTAAAGAGTAACGGTTCCCTGTCTTATCTATGAAGCGGGTCTAACTCTGCATTGCATTATGAAGGGAGGACTTTAACTTTAAACTCAGACTCTGTCTGGTAGCTCAGGTGTAACCCTGACTCGCCTCTCAAAGAGAAGGCCAAACAAAACGTCTAATGAGGTCAAGGTGTGACGTCTGCCATGTGTCAAAAAAGTCAAAGGCTCAAACTAAAGCTTCATTAAGGGACGGCTGAATAATTTACTAGGGCTAGTACACACACACGTGCACACATGCATTTACTCTGGCTGTACTTTCAAGCAACACTAAATAGTCCTTAATGAATAACACACACACACACACTGTGGCAGTTGGAACGGATAATGGAGGACAATGTACATACGAGCGTGTGATTATTTACTAAAAGTCCCATATGTGTGTATGTTTGTGCGTCTGTGTGTGATCAGTACAACACTCAGGCGTGTAAACGCCTGTGCACACACGTACGTGCACGCGAGTGTCTCCTCACGCACGTGCGTGCGTGCTTCTTTGTGTTTGTCCTGCGACTGCACGCATTATCTTTATCTGCAACTGTGTGGAAATGCCTTGTTTAAACAAAGTTAATATATATTCATTAAATAAATAAAAAATCTATACAAAAATATTCCTGCAAATGCAGTGGTTAAGTTTCAAGTTCCGAAGCTGTTTAATTAAAGATCACAAGTTCACTCTAACAGCTGCTGGAGATAGCTCAACAGGCTTCATAGTCTATACGTTCTAAATCAACATTTGAACGCTGCTCTTTCTGGGACTTTTCTTTCTCTTCACGTGTGTGTTCATCCTTCACTTTACCACAAACATTTAACATCAACACATCTCTGTGTGTGTGTGTGTGCTAGTTGCCTACAGCGTTTTACATGGATTCTATTAGCAGACTCGGTCGGCACTACTATTTAATTTAGTCTGAAACTAAGAGCATTTTAACAAGCACAGCTTTTATGTGTCTGCTGCTCCTTTGAACATATTTATAGGTGAAACAAAACCTGAGTTTGTGTGTGTATATGTGTGTGTGTGGAGCTGCCCTGCACACTGAGGACTGGTCATCCCTACTTTATTTCTTTTCTTTTGTTATTGTTGCATTTATATATATTGTTGCTGTGTGCAATTTAATGTAAGATATGATAGCCTTCCTGTAGGAATACACTGTACCCAATGATCTTGATCAATAGATGCTCTTAACGTTCTCTCCGTCTTTCTCAGTGTCCACAGGTGACTGCCGATGTCCAGTCATAAGGACACAAACGGGAACCATGGTCATTCTACAGCAGGTAAACACACACACACACACCAACATGACACACGGTTGAACTTTTTCTAAAGCATGCCCACTGTGTGCAGCTCGTTGCAGTGAAGCCACATAAACACTCATTAGGGATCAGCTGCTCATTACGCTGCATTGTTTCCACCAAACCCTTTTTGTAGTCAAACACGCGCACACACACACACGCACACGTAAACGAGACGCTGAGTGCATTTGCGTGTGTGTGCAAGCATGCGTTGGCCTCAGTGTCGGTGTTTTTGATTCTCGGTTAATGCGTTGCTGAACTTGTCAGCCTTTCTGATCGACTAATCAGCTCTGACAGCGCTCCCCCACTGGAGGCCCAAATGGGACGAGCCAATAAAACAAGCGAACACACACACACACACACACACACACACACACACACACACACACACAGATCAGCCCCTCACCCCTCTATGTGGATGTTCATCACACACACTCCGACCTCCATCCAAACTGTTCAGGTGTAATCAAACTCTGCTGTCACCAGATCACACAAAGGATTATTCATTGTTTTTACACGAGAGAAGAAGAAGATGACGACTGTGGATGATATTTGATATTCTCTTTTGTGGCTCATTTTAAATTTTGTTTGAAAAAGTAAAGCATTTTTGTCACAAAATGAAAGATTTTCTGAAGAAGCTCTTGTTCCGTTTGTAACGGTTTTCTCTTCATTTAGATTTATTTTTACCATCAAGCCAAGAATATTTTGCATTGGGAGTCTCATGTATTTTAGGACGTCACTGTGGATCTTTAAAAATATATAGATAACTATGGTCGGGAGACTAGTTGTCACCAATTTGCAACATAACATCGACCAATCGACACATCAGAACCAGAAGGAAGCGTTCATTGCTTCAGTTGGTGGCCGATCTTAGCTAGAGGTGGTAACCATGGCAGTGAAAATGAACGGGAAGGGATCTGATTGGTCGCTGGAAGGCTGGGACGACAAATTAAGCTGTCTCAGCTTCAGATACGCCACCCTCATCCAGGTAAAAGAATGTAGCTGATTTCATTTTTAGAAAACTTGCTTTACAAACACAAAGTATCAGGGCACTCGGGTCTATTTAGGCTCGGAGTCGACCCCGTACTAATGTAGACCGTGAATGTAAAATCACCACAGATCCTCATGCCCAGGGTTTTTGATTTGTTTGGGATCCAGTCATACTTATCTTCACACCACAGTCTGTGGGCTTTTAATGAAACAAGTTTAAACTCTATATGACAAAACACCTGAGGAATCAACCGGCACTAAAAGGATGTTTCTAGTATTTTGCAATATTTGTTTTATTTGTCAAACTAACCTCAGTATTTAAGTAACGCCACTTCATTCGTTATTTTAACCCAAACTACCATCTTTTTCTAAACCTAACTAACTGGTTTTGCAAGGCACTGGAGTCGATCCCCACACCAGTACCACAGTGTGGTTTCTCCTTAATAGTATGACTTTCCTTACCGAGGGTTTTGCTTGGCATTCTGTTGCATAAGGATGAGTTTTTAACTATTTATTCTTGGCTTATGAACCAGCAAGTGATGGCTGTCAGCGAGTCCTTTGGTGGCAATAGTGCTATTTTTTTTTTCACTTGTTGCAGAGAATTGATAAACTGGTTAGTCTGGTTTGGTGTGTTGTATTGTTTTAAAACAAAGAAACCTTTACACGTTGCATTCCAATGCGTCTCGTATACTGATTGTATAAAGTTATGATTTATCCTATAACACCTGATGTTAATATGGGTCTCAAGTGTCCACTGGTTCCATTGCTTCTTAAAGGCTTAGACACGATATGAATTGCCAAGTATCACTTGTATACTTTCATCAGACCAAATTGAAACCAGACACTTGGTCTCATCTTCACTCCATCCAAGAGTGTCTTCAATATCCGTTGTGACAATTTGCTTGCTGCTTTTTTTTTTTGCTTGTAGCTTAGCTCGCTAACTGGCTAACGGCTGCTTCCTCGTTGCGTTGTAGGTGCATTTACACCTGTACTGTCACGTGATCAAGCACTGTTCGATTGCAATCGGCCAAATCGCCTTTTATTGCAAAGTGTGAAGGGCCTGGAAGTTAAAATCAGAAACTGAAGCTTTAGTTTGCTTTGTTGAGTTGAAAACAATACAGCAAAAAAAAAAAATGTTTTTATTTAGAAGACCTGAACTATGGTTTGTTTCAGCTTGTGGTTTTGAAAGTGGAACTGAGAGTACTACCATACCAACAATATTGTTACATGTACACGCTCACTTTGTAGCACGACGTTCAACCCATTAATCCTCCAGTGCCACCAGAATAATTGTGCACTTTTATAGTGGTTAATCCTGACATTTCTTTATTAAAAGAAATGTATAAATTAATTAATGGAATTTTAAATGATGCATCGTCTTTTAAAAGGTTTTGAAATTGTATTTTTTTTTTTTACATTATATATTTTTTTATTATTATTCAAAGCAACAATCATGAATCCATCCATAAGGTTGCATGAAAAAAAGTGAAGAAATAAATACAAATTAAATATGATGTAAATCAATGACTTATTTACTAGCCACATTATATATTCGGAAGACACATGATACGTTAAAAAAGTTGTTGTTTTTTCGTATTCACAATAGATGATGTTCAGTGTTGCGTTAAGTTCCACTGCGATGGAGTGCTGGTATTCATTCATTCATTCTGCAGCTCTCTCTCATTTACTGGACAACCACAATGAGAACTTGTGTGCGTGTGCATGTGCGTGTGTGTGTGTGTGTGTGTGTTTGGGGGGGGGGTTTAGTTCAAACAATCGGCAATAGTGGCTTGTATGGGACTGCATAAATAACCAAGTAGCCTTACTCAAGTACTGTTTTTAAGTACAATTCTGAGGTAATTGTACGTTACTTGAGTATGCCTTCTTGAGTAACTGCAGAGAACTAAGAGTTTTCTAAGTGGTGATAAAAAAAAAGTGTCATGAACCAGCAGAGGGCAGACCTGTACCTGAAGAAGACCTCTGAGCTGTAGTCTGCAGTGGTGACCTGTGGTCTGCAGTCAGTGTACACTTATACAACTTGTACTGAAGCTAGTACACATCGAGAGTAACAAGATACTACTACACTGCAGTCAGAGAGTCTTTAGATTGAGCTAAAATTATAGAATCATGAGCCTTGTGTTATTTTATTGCAGGATTGCTATTTTCAACTGGAGTAAATTATCTGAATCTTCCACCACGATTTCTTCAACAAATAATATTTTCCCAGCATTCTTGCTGTGGCTACTGGCTTTGTCCCTTTTCCTTTCTCTGTGGAGGCCAAATAGAGACCAAATGTTAATGTTAATTGTCCACTGAAGCGGGATGGAGGGAGCTCGTCTCTCTAGGTTTTTTATGGGCGAGTTTATTCTGAGACAAATTAGCTTGTCACTATATCTCACCCAGAGAACCTTTGACTTATCAAAATGATCAATCTAAATGCAAATGAGGTTGAGCTAGAAGTGCCGTTATCAATCACATGGCCTCTTAATAGCTGTCTCGTGTCCCCCTGCCTTAAAACGCTCCTAACTCTAAAGTAATTGGATAATCTGCAGTGTCTGCAAGATCTTGTGAGACCAGGGAGGGTGGACCTTGGACCTTCTCGGGTGTCCAGGGTCACGATACCCCGGTAATTAATGCGGGACACTGATCTGAGTTTAAGTGTCCCGTAAAGGTCTAAATGTCCCTTTTTATAAGTCGTTTTAGTCTCATAGGAAACAAATATTTGGAAACACACCGCTGCACAAAGTGTAATAGGTTTTTTTAAGTGGTGATAAAAAGTAATAAATACCAGCAGAGGGCAGACCCGTACGTGAAAAAGACCTCTCAGTGTACTCTTGTTTAACTTATACTGAACCTACTACACAATGAGGGTAACAAGATCCTACAAAGCTGCTCTTAGCGAGACTTGAGACTGAGCTGAAATGACAGAATCTACAAGATGGGCCTCTGTACTTGTATTTCTATTTCCTGCTTCTTTCTACTTCTACTCCACAACAGTTATCTGACTCTAGTTACTTTGAGTGGTCACATTTTACAAACCAAACGCATCTGCTTCTGAAAAAGGTCAATTTGGTTAAACTACACAGCAGTGGATGAATAATTAGTAGCATCAATACAGCAGGGTGATATGGCTAAAATCAATATCATTATACTTATACGAACATTTTCCAGTAATATTATCAAGTCATGATATTAGCAAACGTGTGCAGAATCACACATGAAATAATGTGATTTATTTTCAATGGAATGAATTGTGTTGTGCATTACATCAGACAAAACTCACACATGGAAATCAAGAGCATCCATAACTAACTTTAGAAGCTTATGATTACCAGTCAGTAACACAATGGAATGAATTGTTTAAAAAACATATTTTTATCAAAAGTGAGCTGTGGTCTACACTTAAAGACCCCGGAGGGAACCTGTATAACTTGTACTGAACCAAGTACACATTGAGGGATACTACTATTACAAGATACTACAAAGCTGCAGTCAGTGATACTTTAAACTGAGCCGACATGACAGAATCTACAACATGAGCCTTTGTTGGACTTTAATTAAACCTATTTCTATGACTTAAGTAAAAGATCTGAGTGCGTCACATCCATTTGCTTGATTATTAAATGCCCGTTGGGACATGCGTTACGGAGCCCTCCTAAAAAATAATAATGATAACTATAACTATATAGTTATATGAAACTATCACAATATCGTGATCTGATCGAATTATCACATCTTGTGTTTGCAAACTGTGTCTTTGCAACCAAGTAGCACATTTTTTTTACCATTGTACGTTTCTGCAAACCGCGTGAATTCGAGGAATGTCAACGTTTCTGAAGAAAGAATATGTTTCATATCAGCCTTGTTCATGCTAGCAGAAACGCATAATGCATAACAACATTCTTTTGGTTACAAACAGTGGTGTCCTGGGTGAAAGTCCTGTGCTTGTTTGACCCAACCACCCCTCTTAGGAGCTATATAGCTACTTTCAGCCGGTTGTTTTGGATTCCCGGCACACCACTTTGCTGTTTTAGTTCACTCTCACTTCTCTCATAGTGCTGTGTTCGGCCACAGCAGGCAGCTGTTTTCAGAGACAGAGCTTTATAAAACCCACTGTACTCCACCTGCTCAGCATCAAACAGCAGACAGACACAGTTAGAGACTAACTGATGAACATAGCGGAGCATTCAGCAGATAAAAAGACATATTTCTCTCTCAGGAGTTGGTGGAGACCAAAAACCGAGCTAAAAGAAGAGTAAATATTGGACTTAAAATGACTTAACATGACTTTGAATGAATGATAATGTTTTTCCATATCTGCTGAATTTGTAAATAGGTAACTGTTTGATAACATGTCAACATATCAACAAAAAATCTCCAGGAGGGCAGTTTTACATTTAACGTTTACAATTAATTTGGGAGAAACAGGAGAAAATGTATCTTTGTATGCTTTTATTAGTGATAATAGATGTGTAACAGGAAGTAATGGAGAGAGATGGGGAAGACATGCAAAAAATGCCCCCAAGTGGATTTGAACCGGGAATGTCGTGGTTCACGGTCAGCGTCTTAACCCGAAACCACTATTTCTGTCTGTCCTCTGTGTGGTTTGCAACCTTTCGACACAGGAGTGACATTAGTAGGCGTAAGTGAATACCCGGCTCATGTCTGGCCTGAATTATTTACCTGAAGAATGAGATGATTAGCACCCACGCACCCATCCAACGCAGCCAGCATGGACATTACATCACTGCCATCCTGCTAACGCCACACCGTGGTTTGTCTCGGTCACGTTTGTCCAAAGCAGCAGTGTGTGATGTTATAGTAGTAGTTGTAGCCATGGTGGAAGGCCTTTTCTCTGAATCTGTCCTGTGAAAAACCTTAATGTTCACGTGTTTAGCAACATGATATAAGAGGTCTATGAGTTACAATATTGGTCGGGGAGTTTATTGAATAGACTTTGGTTGATTCATTATTATAGACTTCCATTCAAAACCAACACGACCTGGTTGTTATAAATTATTTCTGCTATACAAGGATGAATACAAGACAAAGTGCAGAGCTGGAGTAGGAACCCAAATTATTACTACGAAGAGGAACGATACATACAGAGATTCTTACTTTTCAATTTCAAAGTATTCCTGATACTCTCAAGCTACCAGCCATCATTAAAATACATCATCCTTTGTTTTTTTTAGAGCAAATGTTTTAAGGGAGAAACATATTTACATATTTTTACAACTTCAAACGATGCATGGAAAGCATATAACATTTCCTGCATGAGGGCTTCCTCCAAAAACTGGCGAGTTTTAAGCCCGGGAGCTGAAAACAAACCACTCTGGTGGGTCCTCTGACAATCAGTGGGTCATGAATTACCGCGGCCGTCTCCATTTGCTGCGGTGTTTGGTGACCTGGGGGTGTAAAAAACTAGCATGTTCACCATCACATCGCCATGTTCAACAGACACACAACTTAATCATCACTTTATGAAGTTGAATTGGTCAACAAGTTAACAAACATATCCAGTAGGAACATCATCATTTATTTGGAGTTGTGCCCACCTGATGAATATAAAGTAGGACATCTTCTCCACTAACTCCTGAGAAAACCAAAAACAACAAAGGGAAGAAAACCACAACACATAAAACTGACACTTACTGACAGTCAACATTGGTTGATTTTAAGCATCACCACGATCGTTTCATATCCTTAATTTATTGTAACCATGACGACAAAGGTCTCCTAACCTTAACAACTAAGACCTCCTTACACCTTAGAAACTTAGTGTAACCTGAACCTTCCCTGTGTTTCGATTTCATGCTACACACTGATTCAAATGGGTTTGAGTGTGTGATGTGTTCATACTAGAAAAGTGACAACATAAAGTATACTCAAACCACCTAGTATGCATACTAAGTAGGTTGGTGTTTTAGGATCTCACTTACCAGAGATACAAACAATGTCGCCGCTCTGATTTTTCCCTGGAATGTCGGCACATACACCGAGTTAGTAAAACTGCAAATGCAAGGCTTTTATCAGTGGGCCCTAAACTCTGTCACCAACATGTTAGGAGATAGTGACTTAACATACATTTATTCAAATGAAAATCTTCAAGATTATTTCTTTAAATGTATTTGTAAAACATTTGTAATGGTTTTGTAAGACACAGACATTCTTTGCTGATCAAAAAGCGCTTAAATGTGTCATTCTAGAGACAAACGCTGTATTTTGTTATTAAATTTGAAGGACTTTGGTCAGTTTAAAAGTAACAGCGTCAAATCTGTTAGGTTAAATATTAAACACTAAAGACCTTTGCAGATTCTTTGGGTGGCTGAAGGCCTGAACAAGAAAAGGCGTGTGACAGATAATGGATGGATGAATGGATTTAATACAGAAAGATGTTATTTAAAGGATAAAGCTGGTGTGATTCTATATTTCCTATTTGGCACATATTTTGTGCTGTAGTGAGTATTTGTGGCAGCAGTTGTATGTTGAATTGAGTCAAAATTAACTATAGTGTGTGTATGTTCATGGTGTGTTTCTTTGGACAACAATGGAGTCTATATAGGACAAAGGAATATGATAGATCAGGCTTTAAGACACAGAACACTTGTAAATTACACTAAATTCATTGTTGGTTTAGGATATTTGTTGACGACAAAAAGAAATACGGAATGTCATCAGAATATTTTTAGTGTTGGTGGCTGACTGGTTTGATGGTTTTCTTGCTAGTTTACTGGACTGGGAATGTGTGAAATGTTTTAATAATTGTGTTAAAACATGTTTTTTTAAATGTTTAACAGGCTAATCATGAAATATCCCAAACTGAACTCTTTCATCTTACCTCACATAAGCGCAGGAAAAGCACTTTAAACTGAAGTGCAGTGTTGTCTCTACAAGCTGATCAGTTACCAAGCTCACCTGAATTACATCAGTACAATCAGAGATGCATGATGGGATGGAGAAAGAGGTGAAGGAAAAGAAAGACAGATGCACAGAGGAAGAAATATAACAGAGGAGAAAAAAAGACAGACACCAAACAGATCCTCTGTGTTAAATAATTCAACATGTGGTTTCTGATAGTTGCCCCTGCTCGCCCCTTTTTGCGTGTGCGTGCGTGCGTGTGTGTGTGTGTGTGTGTGTGTGTGTGTGTGTGTGTGTGTGTGTGTGTGTGTGTGTGTGTGTGTGAGAGAGATAGAGATGTGAGAGAGACAGGTGCTTGGTGGTGTAATGTTCAGGTGGCTCAGTTTGCCAGACGGAGTATTTACTTAATTAAACTGACATATATGTAACACACACTCAAAAACCATTCATCACACACACACACACACACACACACACACACACACACACACACACACACACACGCATACACAGCCCTTAGTGACCAACTCACATCTCATGCTACACACAGCTAGCGCTCTTACCGTCTCTCTCTCTTCTTTCTGAAGAGGAAGGGAAAGAAACAAAGAGAAAAGACAGGCTAAAGCTAAATGCTAAGAGCAGCATGCTAACACCATCCCGATGACAATGCTAGCACGCTGATGTTACGCAGGTATAATATTAACCCTGTTCTCTGTGTTAGTTTAGCTTGTTAGCATGCTAACATTTGCTAATTAGCAGTAAACACAAAGCGCGGCTGAGGCGGATGGGAACTCCATTAGTTTTGCAGGTATTTTGTTGAAAAACAAAATATGGGACAACACATAGTTTTGGCAAGATTATGGTGCTGAAGTAAAGTTCAGGGGATCAAAGTTATTACATTTCACCCTCAGGGGACCACGAATCTGCGAACCAAATGTCACAGCAATCCATCTAACAGTTGTCGAAATATTTCCATAAAAAAACAAAACCTGTTTGTAGTGATGGAAAAGCTGTCAGGCAAATGGAGCGAAATGTACAGTATTTGTCTCTGAGATGTTGTGGAGTAGAAGTTGCATAAAAGGGAAATACTGAAGTAGCACAAGTACCGCGGAATTGTACTTACAGTAAGTACTGTAGGCCTATTTGAGTAAAAATATAGTAGTTCATGTTGGAACAGTACAGTGAAGTTTATTAGTGCCGCTAAACCGAGGAGGTCAGGGCAAATGATTTGGTCAACTATAGTGCAGGACAACATTCAACACGACATACTAATGAAACCATCACAAAATGTATAGAAATACACAAATTACCATACATATAAGAGATAAGGTAAAAACAAAATCTTAATTGCTAATTCCAAATGTTTACAGTTCAGTAGTCAAATAACTGAGGCACAATGAGTAAGATTCGGGGTCTCAGATTCAGACACCAACACACACTTCTCGTGAGTCATAAGTGATGATTAAGAGGGATTATTTTTTACATGAATCTATTCATAGTTTTTTTGTTTATTTGTTTGTTTTTCTTGCTATTGTGTCTTTAAACATTAGAATTCTCAAAATGCCACAAATAATTACACGAAAAAAACACAGACCATCTTGTGATGAGATCACACCTGCCTAAAGGCTCTTTTTGACACGCGCACCGGTAAAGTTTCGTGTCTACATCTTACAAGGTTGTGTGACGCAAACCTGGTGACAAAATGTGTCCCCAGAGAGACAGAAACATAAACACCTGGCAAAGTTATCTCTTCTGTGGTAGTTCCTCGCTACATTAGGTGTTTCCAGACCCACATTTTGCCATGATGACTCTCACACAGGCTCACAAAGTGAAAATAATACCAGTGTCAATGGTAACCTTAAATATGAACTAGTAACTATGAACATTTCCTCATGAATAGCAAAGCTTTGGCATGTTTTTTTAGCTACACACATGGGACATGGCTCTAGGCATGAGGATCTCGATCTGTCTGTCTAAAATATCGCAAATATCTCAACAACCATTGGATGGATTACTATGAAATGTTGTACATTCATGTCCCCCTCAGGAGAAGGTAACGCAAGGTTCTAAACTTTTAGTCTTATTAGATTGTATATGTAGTATTATTAGTATGCTAATATTGTCCTTATTGTTTCTCAGTCTGAAAACTTTTTTCCTGCATAACTTGCAGAAGTTACATTGTAGTAAGAGTGTGCCGAGTATCTATCTGTACAGAAATCCAACACCGTACATACGACACACCTGAGGAGGAAGTGACATCTTGTTGCCATGGGCGACCGGGGAGGTTGTTGGGGGGGGGAGGGGTTTCTTAAAGTGTGAGTATGATAGAGGGAGAGAGAAAGAGAGAGCAGGAGGATTGTCCCAAAAACTTTTGCTGCAGTGGAAACTTCAGAGTGATCTGAAAATCATCAGAAAGGCTGGATGTTGTTAGATGTTTTTAAATTGCTTTTCCTCAAAGTGGACCAGGAGAACACAGAGAGAGAGATGGGGCTGGAGGTCACACACCAGGATGTTTGACCCTGTTCGACTATAAGACGTCTGATACTGGACCAGTTTTTCTTCAAGATGTGATGAATTGAAGCTGTTGAACCATTATTGTTTGGGATATTTGGAAATTGCTCACCGCGTGTGTAGGAAGCGATCATACAAGCGTCAGATCAATTCACACACCTTTTGTCTGTGCTTTGTGGATCTTTTTCTTTTCAACGCCCGCGTGGACTAGAAGTCTGCTCACATCAAATACCGCTGTCAGAGTGTGGGAGAGTTTGTTCTGTGCACGTGAAGATGTACAGGAGCCGGGAATATGTGGAACTCTATGAGAAGGATCTGGCCAAATGGGCGCTGCTACGCAACGTCAACACTGTG
Organism: Ophiodon elongatus; assembly: GCA_016806645.1. Lineage (NCBI taxonomy): Eukaryota > Metazoa > Chordata > Actinopteri > Perciformes > Hexagrammidae > Ophiodon > Ophiodon elongatus. The sequence goes on from JACSYO010000458.1 coordinate 95,558, forward strand.
ATGAAACACAGCACGCTGCTGCCGGTACGCGCGCGCATGTGTGTGTGTGTGTGTGTGTGTGTGTGTGTGTGTGTGTGTGTGTGTGTGTGTGTGTGTGTGTGTGTCTGTGTGTGTCTGTCTGAGTGAGAGAGAGTGTGTGTTTCATGAGCCATAATTGTAAGTCTGCACTCTGCGGGATTTGTGTTGCGTAGGATACGTGTGTGTGTGTGTCCTTGTTTCATGCATCAAATATTAATTATATTTCTTTGCGGCCTTGTTGTGAAAGGTGTGTCTGTGTGTGTGTGTGTGTGTGTGTGAGTGAGAGACATGCTGTCTTATTTAATATTGCAGAACTGTGCGTTAACATAATTACGCATGAATCACAAGAGTGTGGCTTTCTGTTTTGAATCTGTTCGGAGTTACGAATCATAATTGTATATCTAAAAACTGTGTTTAAGTCTTTAACGTGTGTGCGTGTGCGTGCGCGCATGTGTGTTATTAAAAACTGTGTTACAAGGGTAACAATTTGCGAGCAACAAAAGCAAACTCTTTCTCCATTGCACCTTCAAGGAACAGTCAGACAGATTATCAATTATCATTCAGATATTAAATAAAAGGCTACAGTCAGCAGCCGGTTAGCTGAGCTAAGACTGGGAACAGGGGGAAACAGCTACCCTGGCTGTGTACAAATATAACAAAATCCACCTACCAGCACCTCAAAGGCTGTGATCAGACCGACTTTAACTTTGTGTGAAGGCAGAATTGCTCAAACGTCGTATTAAAACCCTGTCTCATAGTATTATAAAGCACTGTGCAGTGTGTTGATGTCTGATAAGCCTTCAAACTCATGGATCTGTTATTCAAACTGAACTTCCTGCATCGTGTTTCTTGTACATTTTCTTCTACTTTATACTTCTACTACACTACAATTCACACACAAATATTGTACTTTTTACATCACTGCATTTACTTGATAACTTTAGATACTAGTTATATCACAGATTCAGATTGATAATACAAAATATAATTAACCAATGAAACATGAACCTGTGTACAAAGTACTTATAAATAGCCCCACATTAATGCATCCTACATTAATGCAATTATAATCCAATAGTATAATGTATATTATTCTGAATTGGGTCATTCTGCTTCATCAGTACTTTTACTTTTGGTCATTTGAGTCTGTTTTGATGCTGATATTTTTGTGCTTTTACTGAAGTAAAGTTTTGAAATTGTGTTATTACTACTTTAACTTAAGTAAAATATCTGAGTACGTCTTCCACTACGGCTCACCAGTAAGTTAAGAAACATGCCAACACTAACACAGCCTCTTGCTTTGTTTTATTGTGGGCAGTTTCCATTCTGAATTCCCACCGAAGCTAACCAATCAACACGTTATATCTCATCAGTTTAATCTGTAAAAAAAAAAGGAGGTAGCAAAACGAGCACCCTTCTTAAAATATCAAACTATTCTTTAAAATAAAAAAAATGCTTCATCTTCAGTTCCAACCAACAAGTCGTCGTGATGCAATGTCAGGTACATTAAGAATAACAGAATCTAACTTTTCAAAACTCACCACCTTTAGACTTTCTGAAAAGTTTGTCTCACAATTCACAAACTAAATGTGACTATATATTCCAGTGGTGAGTTATAAACCAGATCTTTCCTTATAATTTGATTTCATGGTGTATACATTAAGCTAAGACGTATGCCATTTATGGGTACAATGTTTTATTAATACATGGGGTGAAGAAAGAAAAACTAACAAAAAAGTTTTTCCCTGCAGATGTTTGAAAAAGCCTTCAGAACAGCAGTTTGTTTTGTTAAACTGCCAGCTGGGTTATAGTAACCGACTACCTGCGTCCAGGAGGGAGTAACTTTTCAGAGACGCTGTTCAGGCCGAAAGGCACTCAAAAGTTTGACAGTGTGTAAACACCTCTGTGTACTAACCCTTCTCTCCTGTCCCCGACTGTCTTCTGGTTAGATGTCCTACCGGTCCACTTCGGAAAATTCCTGGTACACATTTTGTGTCTCGTACTTTCCAGAAGCTTCCAGTCCAGGCCGGTCTTTTCTGCCTGACAGATCATCCGGGGTTCATTTCACTGTTTTCAGACTGCACCATTTATTTCAAATACTAGAATGAATTCACTAACCTTGCTGGGTCTTAATGTAACATAGTAGCAGCCCATAGCTGTAGAGTAAGACGAAGTGATTGAACCCATCTGACTTGGGTTGAAAGGGTTCTCATGTCTCTAGACTGCATTAAGCCTGGTCTAGGTGCAGTGTGAAAACAGTTATGATTCAGTAATTGAAACAAAGAAACATGGATTCTAATCATGGGTCTGATCAACTTGCATGTCGTATTAAAGGCACCGTTCATTTCTGTTCCTGATTTATTATGTGATCTGCCTTATTGCTCTTATTCTAACCTTGATTTAGAATTTTGATTCTGGTTTTTCGCTGACGGTGATTTGACTCATTTATAATCCCAATCCTAATCCTGGTTTCAAGTTTAGTTTTGGATTTTTTTTTTTTTTTTCAGGGCGACTATGTCTGGTTGGACTTGAAGACCGGTCGGGAGTTTGAGGTGCCGATTGGCGCGGTGGTCAAACTCTGTGACTCGGGACAGATCCAGGTGCTGGATGACGAGGGAAACGTAAGTGTGGAAACAGTACTGCAATACTCCCTATATATACTACTGCAACTGTACTGTATATAGTGCACTATTATAACCCCTCTCCCCCCGTCAGGAGCACTGGATCTCCCCCCAGAATGCCACCAACATCAAGCCAATGCATCCCACCTCCATCCACGGTGTGGAGGACATGATCCGCCTGGGAGACCTCAACGAAGCTGGCATCCTCCGCAATCTGCTCATCAGATACCGAGAAAAGCTCATATATGTGAGTAGTACTGCAGTACTGTTCTAATACTACTGCCGAACGCTGACACTGGTCAACTACAACCTGCTAATCAGTGACAGCGAAAAACTCACCAGTCCACCATGAACCCATTTCCACCAGGTATTAACATGCCTTTCCTCGGTAATGATATGTGCTCACCTGTGTTTTCATTAATAAGCGTAAATATTTTAATACGACCCGTATTCTGGGAGAGTAGTACAGTTGGTAGAGTTACTGTACTGTAGGTGACCTCAGTTTTGTCCTTTAAAGTGTGTCCAATTTGTGCAGATTGCATGTGATGTGCGATCACATGGCGTTCTGCACACATTTACACCTGCAACAACACATTTGTATCATCTCGATACGGATATCAAATTTCACTAGAAGAAGAGCCACAAATGTGGAGAGCAAAGCTTTTATTCAAGGACTTTAATTGAGCATACAGTGTGAAATTCACACATTAGATATTGCCATTGATGTTATCCCAAAAAAATGGTAAATAAACTTCTGGATCGCTTTCTGGATCGCTTTCAAGTTATTTACTGGAGAAGCAGTAGTTGGAAATTGAAATATTAGTTTTCTGGCTTCCTCCAACGAAGCTCATCGAATATGTATAAAAAGAAGAAAAAAACATGCAATTAAGAAACGAAAATCATTCAGAATAAAATTGTGCAGAAGTTAAAATATAGGGATAAAATATAACATATATAGAATATAAGATAACATATGTATTTGTGGTAGTACAGTAATCAGTACAGTAAAGTGAGTTAACTGTAAAGTAAACAGGAATGTAGTTAATGTATATGCGTCATGATGAAAATAAATAAATAAATATTTATAAAAAAATAAATAATATGATAATCAATATAGATATATACACTGAAATAAATAAATATACTTTGTATACACAGAGATGTAAACAGCTAGTAAAACAGTAAGTGTACAAAGGTAAAGTAACAATATAAAGGTAAACGTTAAATGGTTTCTAAAACTAGAACAGTGACTGTAGTCCATTCATAATTACCATCACACCAACATTGCTCCTACGTTATCTTTATAGCTCTTTAAGGACTACCAGAGCTTTTTAAAACTTTATCCAGGGCTTAGACTCCCTTATTATTATCTCACAAAACCAACCTCAGACGTCTGCTGGTGGCTGTTTTCCTGCTCTCATCTCAATCTCCTGCCTCTTTATCTTCTCTGTGGCCCTCCTTCTCCTTCTTCTCTCCCTTTTCCCCGTGACCTCTGAAGACAAACTGTGGTGGCAGGGTAAGTCAGCTCCCACACGTCAAGCATGGCTGAAGACAGATCCGACCTTGGCTGAAAATGATGCACCGAACTTGTGTATTCAATGCGCAAACACCTGCACGGCCTCAGAAACGGCAACATGCAGTGTATTTCCTGTCGAACTGCATCTGCAAACTGCACGTTGTATGCACATGTATGTTGCACGTTTTGAATGTTTCATGTCAGCGGTGTTATGTCTCATAAATTCTTAAGACTTGAAAGTCAATTTATTGTACTTTGCTCTGCACAACGATTGCATCTACATGTTTATGATAAGTTACTGCTATCGTCACTAAATGCAGTTTTGTCATGGCTTCCAGCGAAAACTAAATGGGCTCGCAGGGGGAAAAAAGAGCTGCCTCTCCAAATCGCTGAAACTTTAAAGGTGTCCTGTTTTACGGTGCTGGTTCTCCCAGCGCTCCAGCCTGGACAGTGCATGTTGTTTTTGTTTCCAACATGGCCGCCCGCGCTCTTGTAGCGTACACTGATATGTCCTCATTGTCATCCCTCACCACCTGAGCTGCGACACCTTGCGTCACCTCGTCCACCCTTCCTCCAAGTCTGAGCTCGCTCGCCGCTCTCTCCCCCTGACCCTGCTGTGTGAGCAGACAGCACAGAACCTCATGTGTTTAATGCATATTGTATTTATTTTATTATATTTGATGTTCATTCCAAGAATAAAATAATTTAAAAACAGCACGTTACTGTGCACACTACTCCAAGTAGGAGGCCCTTGGAACCGGAAGCACATCATTGTTTTTATAGATTGTTTTTGTTTCTTTATTTATTCACAGGGACAATACAAATAGTATTGTTACAGGTGTAATGTATACTGGGGCTGAAGCTAATTTGTCTCCTCGTAGACTTTTACATTCAGGTGAAAACAAACAAATTAATTAAACGGATTAATTCTTAAAGCAACAAAACGGATTGTTTGCATGTGTCGCTGTGTATGTATTGACATATATACTGCCATTTTTTTATTCAAAATGAGTTTCACCAATACTGATCTATTACACTTAAACTGGCCTGTTTATCAGCTAGAAGGATGAACATTATTCAACATCCACAAAACACTGAATGTTTGGCAGTGGCGGAAAGTAACTAAGTACATTTACTGTTCCTAAATATTATTTAGTATTTCCACTTTATACCTCTCCTCCACTACAACACAAGATCATCTTCTGAAACACAATTCATTCTCGAGTGAAATATCAGGAAGTGAGTTTTATTTTCTCACACAGTGCAAAAATACAACAAAAATGCTGCTCACACATCAATGCGTCAGTGATAATATATATGTAAGGTTTATGCTCTGGCTAAAACATTGTTGGAAACAATCTTTTTTTATGGTTTGTACAGTCTTTGTAGATTTAAGGGTGTGAATACTTCTACAATGTTGCTGTCCAGTATGTCTTACAGATCATCGGCATGCAATGGCTCAAAGTTGTAGGCATCATCATCCTTAAACCGGCTCATCCTCTTCCTCTCTGTGTGCAGACGTACACCGGCTCCATCCTGGTGGCCGTCAACCCGTACCAGCTGCTGCCCATCTACACGGCCGACCAGATCCGCCTCTACACCAACAAGAAGATCGGCGAAATGCCGCCCCACATCTTCGCCATCGCTGACAACTGTTACTTCAACATGCAGAGAAACAACCGCGACCAGTGCTGCATCATCAGGTAGGGGGGAGTTCAGGCTGCAATGTGGAAGTGGCTCAAGTGCAAATCCAATCCAAACTCCAATATGTGGCAAAGATTTGAGTTTCAGCCCGATGTCTATCTGTCGGTCGGTCCACCTGTTTGGTCCAGAGGGAAATATCTCGACCCCTTTTGGATGGATAATTGTGCAAAAACAGTGATCACCCAAATCACACTGAAGCTGACATTTTCAATTCTGCTTTTAGTTACTTTCACTCTTTCCCTACGACATCAGTATGATTAGTAACATTAGAACTCTTCAGTGACATTAAAACACACTCTGGAGAAAGGAGCAGGCTTTAATTAAACCTACGACATCACATTTTTCAAATGTACTGACCAAGATATGTACAAAATGTCCAAAAGAATTGCCATGCACTTAAAGTCAAACCAGAGGGCTTGACTACATATTGGATAAGTAGATATTTTATTTTTCATCCCTAATATTTCCCATGTGAAGATGATTCCTGATTTATGAGGCAAAGTTCTTAAATAGATTTGTTTTTAATACTGGTGCATTTAAAAAGTCAGTTTAGTATGTTGTAGAAAACAGGAAAAATCTGTTTATTCAAATTAAGGCATTGCCAAAAGTACAGGTACCAAAAATGTGTGTGTGACTTGTTAGTGGTGAGTCCGGAGCAGGGAAAACAGAAAGCACCAAACTGATCCTGCAGTTCCTGGCAGCCATCAGCGGTCAACACTCCTGGATAGAACAGCAGGTCCTGGAGGCCAACCCTATACTAGAAGGTAGGAACACACACATGCACACAGACACGCACACACACTGACAGTGGAGTCCACTTAGGTTGAACTATGGGACAAGATGATAAAATGGTCACCTAGTGATGTGTGCATACCACATATATATATTTACAGGTGTACGTTATGTCTGAGCAGGTGATAGAAATACGTTGATCCTGCTCTCAATGGGGATGAGAGACAGATGCAGGCCTCATTTACACTCTGAACCAGCACAGTGTGATCGCCTCACACCAAGCTACATGCATCTAATGTCTCAACCTAATGAAAGCACACATCGAGCGTACACATTTACACAGAAGCAAAAAAGAAGAGAGGACAGTTCCTCTACAAAAAAATCCTCAATATAATTTCCAGCAGGGTTTTGAACCTCAAATGTGTCAAAATTGTGGTTTTACAGTTCTCGATCTGATCTTAATATTTATGTTCCCTCAGAAATGTTCTTACATACTAAACCCCATGAAAACACAACTACTCACAGAAGTACACACTTGCAGCTGGGTATCCGTGTGTCCATGTGACATCATCAGCACCGGTTTGTCTTCCAGCCTTTGGCAACGCTAAAACCATCCGCAACGACAACTCGTCTCGTTTTGGAAAATACATCGACATCCATTTCAACAAGAGAGGAGCCATAGAGGGAGCCAAGATCGAGCAATACCTGCTGGAGAAATCCAGAGTCTGTCGACAGGTACGGCTCACAATGATGACACCCGGCCACCTGCTCACACTTGAAACTCCTCAGGATTCAAATAACCTAAACATTCTGACAATATGGCAAAAAAATAAACAACTTTTCCCATCTCAATTTTCTGCTTAAATGTCCACTTGTTGTTCATTTCATGAGAGGATACCTTTAGACATTCACATGCTAACATTAGCATGCTAAAGTGAAGATGCTACGGTGAATGTGCTAAGCTTTGTACACTTTGAAAGACACACTGTGAGGATTTCTGCAGGGTATAAAGTTGTGAAGAAGGCAAATAAATAATACATAATTTTTTTCTAAACAGCAATCTCTAGATAAAAATACTCAAATAATTACTGTATTTTGATTGTTGTATTTTATGTTACTGTCTTTTTTGCTCTCTCATCTCTTCCATTTCTCTCTTTACATATCACGTTATAGTGTGTGTATATGACATATACTGAACATATTAGTACATACATTTCTTTTACTTCAGTATATTATTATATATGTACATAATCATACCTATACCTCTGCAGCCATGATTTCTTTCACAAAAATAATGACACAACTTGCATGTATAGTCTGGGCATTGTAAAGTATATATTGTATATTTCTTTCTTTTTTTTCTCATATTTTTTCTCATTTTCTTATTTCATTTTGATTTCATTATTTCATACCACTCAGCCAGTGTCTGTGCTGCTGTAATGGGAATTTTAATGTTCACTTTGACGTAACGGTGCAAACGTTATCCCCTCTCTCTCTCTCTCTCTCTCTCTCTCTCTCTCTCTCTCTCTCTCTCTCTCTCTCTCTCTCTCTCTCTGCAGGCCCACGATGAGAGGAACTACCACGTCTTCTACTGCATGCTGAAGGGCATGACTGCAGAGGAGAAGAAGAAACTGGGTCTGAGCAAGGCCACCGACTACACCTACCTGACCATAGTGAGTACTGTGTCACTCTGCCGGTCACGTCGTTAGCTGTTGCAGCAGTTGAGACTTTGACCTTTCGCAGTAAGTGAACGGTCACTGGAGTGAAAACAACTGTCAGGACATGCGAACGCTCAGTGAGTGCACAACAACAACAAACAGCTTCACCCTTAAACGCTGACAAAACAGAGAGGATGGGATAAGAAGTTGAGATACTTCCACTGAGAGCAGTACTCCAGACGGAACTGTTTTTGGAGTACCAGAAAATTGTGAAAATACTTATAAGCTTATGAGTGAGACCTTCAAAAATAATAATCTTAACATAGAGTTGCAGCCTTTGAAATTGATTGGAACCTTCGCCTTTGACCAAAAGCTAGTTTTTGAGAGACTTCTGAAGAGAGGCACAAACGGCTTGTAAAGTCAATGTACATTAAGACATGTGGGGCTTCAACAATCAAAGTGAGAAAACTATTGAAAAGTGTGTGTAATGTTTACCTTGTAAATTTAGGAATATTGGAAAAGATGGGAATAACTCATTTTGGAAAAAGTCAGGAAAAACCACATGAACATTCAGTTGCTTTTTCTATTTGTAAACTAGAACCTTTTTTCCCTCCTGGGTTGTGTCAGGGCATCCTGCCGCTCAGGTAGTGCACGTAACAAACTCCATAACAGCTCCCCCTTAAACACTGACCAAACAGATGATGTGATGAGAAGTTGAGATGCTTCCACCATCTATACTACGAGTTTGATAACAGAGAAGGTTTCGGGGACATAAAACGCGTTATGTTTTGTCCTTTACTGTCAAACAACGAGGACCCTTTCACTAAAATATAAAAGGACAAAATGCTTAATACAAATCGATGATATTCAATATTTGATCGCCACAAAGTGAGTCTCTCTCTCTCTCTCTCTCTCTCTCTCTCTCTCTCTCTCTCTCTCTCTCTCTCTCTCTCTCTCTGCAGGGTAAGTGTACAGTGTGTGATGGCCGAGACGACATGAAAGAGTACTCCAACATCCGCTCTGCAATGAAGGTACTGATTTAAATCCACACACTGATCCCAGCACAGCAAACAGACAATAGGTCCAGGTGTAACTTTAGGACTTTAGTCCCTACTTAAAGTCAAATAATACTCTCGGATTAAAAGCTTGGATTTGAAAGAAATTGAAAATGACTGCCGTTGCTCTGTTCTGCAGGTGCTAATGTTCACAGACAAAGAGCACTGGGAGATTTCTAAACTGCTTGCTGCTATATTACACATGGGGAACCTCAGATATGAAGGTAGAGTCAAAAGGATTCTTTGTGAATTTTACTACACAAATCATCAATTTGTTGCTGCTCTAGTATGTTTCCATGTCAGTCTTCCTCTGTGCTTCCTTTCTGTCTTTACACTTCTAAACAGGAGCATAAATGTGCCCCTCACTTTCTAAGTTCCAGGTTGGCTTTCTTACGAAACCCTCTCTGAACATTGTTCATACTGTCCAGCCACCACAGTCCACATGAGCCAACGCCTTCGATTATAAAGCTTAGCAGTAGCAGGGGGTGTGGCGAGGGTCCTCATGGCCCTCAGGCTACACACATGCTGGTTGTTGAATACCAGTAGACACTATTCAGGACTGGAAAAGGTTGGCGAGCTATGTTTTTGGGGTTAAGAGAAATAATTAAGAAGATACAGTCGATTTTTAATAAGTAAGTAGTAAGTTCTCTTTGTAGAAAAGATGCAAATGCATCAGAAAGTATCAGATATCTTCAAAGAAAATAAAAGATATTTAAGGCGTGTTGCAACACAGAGGTTTACAAAGCATTTCCAGTTTTTGTTATACTAGCATTATTATGGTATGGCAGTATAACCCTCTCCCAACATTGAGTGAGCCACTCGACGAGCTTCTTAGTCTTTAAGCTGTTGACCTTTGGCCCTGCAGCTCGCACCTACGACAACTTGGATGCCTGCGAGGTGGTCCGCAGCCCTCACCTCACCACTGCTGCTACGCTGCTGGAGGTGACACACACACACACACACACACACACACACACACACACACACACACACACACACACACACACACACATATATATAAAATGCAGGGGCCTCTGGGTTTGTACCCTTGAGGCCATGCTACTTTTCAATAATGGCAAATCAAAAACCTTAGGAAAATACCTGATTCAAGCAATTTTGTATACCTATTATGAAATTGTATATTTTACTTTTAGTGTAACTTCTAGAGGATGAGTTGAGGTTGAATTACCTAAACAAAAACTAAAGAGATGTTTTAAAGCGAACCAAACCTGTAATCATGAGTAATCATACCACCTCATCTCTGACACTGCCATCATATACTCTATTTTTGCTAATCGGCTACTTTTGTAATGTATTTATGTACTTTATTGTGTTTTATAGCATTGTGTTGTACAGTGTTGTACTATAGTGTTTGCTGTTGAATTGTACTGATAATACGAGGTCACTAAATTGTAATAACCGGCCGAGGGACTCTATCTAACTCTGGCACATTTACATTGAGGTGGAAACTGAAATGTTGAATAATGTGCACTGTCCCTGGAAAGTAAATAAATAATACTGTCATACTGAAGGAGATGAAGTGTGTGTGTGTGTGTGTGTGTGTGTGTGTGTGTGTGTGTGTGTGTGTGTGTGTGTGTGTGTCTGTGTGTGTGTGTGTCTGTGTGTCTGTGTGTTCAGGTGGATGGTAAGGACCTGATGAACTGTCTGACCAGCCGAACTCTGATCACCAGAGGAGAGACCGTCTCCACCCCACTCAGCATGGAACAAGCTCTGGATGTACGGGACGCTTTCGTTAAGGTGAAACACTTGACACTTATTAAAACCGTCTTTTATTCATCTTTTCCTTATATATGACCATAAATATGAGGCCAGAACTAAGATACATTACAGGAGGTAAAAGACGCACACTGTGAAGTTTTCTACCGCGTTGAACATATTTCCTTCCACATAAAACATTTTTCAAAGCAAATAGTTCAAGTATTTTAAGTCCCGCTTTTTGTGTGTGTGCGTGCAGGGAATTTACGGCCGCTTGTTTGTGTGGATCGTGGAGAAGATCAACGCGGCCATTTACAAGCCGACGTCCTCACAGCCCAAAGCTCTCAGACGCTCCATCGGTCTGCTGGACATCTTCGGCTTTGAGAACTTCACTGTCAACAGGTACAGCACGTCTCAAAGACCAGCATTCAGACCTGACACAGACGGGACTATTACAGTAGCAGGACCAGCTGATCTAATTAGCGTCCTCCTGACAGCATTTGTATTTCACGTTAACAGAGTTTCATAGGACCAATCGCATGTCCCCTGACATTATGCATTAATTTTACATTAGATCTAGATTAATTATTGTTGTTGTCTTCACCTCCTGCCGATGTGAGCAGTTGTGTTTCAACTTAATTTGTCAAAACTGGCCTCTTACAATGTCAATAAATTTCAAGTTAAACTTCTTCCTCCCACCCTTGCTTATTCCTGACTTATTCCTGACTTATTCCTGACTTATTCATGACTTATTCTTGACTTATTCTTGACTTATTCCTGACTTATTCCTGACTTATTCCTGACCGTCGCTTCTCGCCCCTCCGTCCTGCAGCTTTGAGCAGCTGTGTATCAACTTCGCCAATGAGAACCTGCAGCAGTTCTTCGTCCGGCACGTCTTCAAGCTGGAGCAGGAGGAGTACAACCTGGAGCACATCAACTGGCAGCACATTGAGTTCACCGACAACCAGGACGCCCTGGACATGATCGCCATCAAACCCATGAACATCATCTCGCTCATCGACGAGGAGAGCCGGTTCCCCAAGGTACGTGCGCTTGGGTGGTTGGATGGTGGGACGCAGATATTCCACCAACCAAGTGTTTTTTAGGTCACTAAAAAACACAAAAGGCCTCTCTCTAGAGCCAGTGTTTGGTTTGTCCCTTCTGGGCTACTGTAGAAACATGGCGGAGGACTACGTGAAGAGGACCTGCTCCCTATGTAGTTATGAAGGACTCATTCTTAGTTTCAGGTGATTCTACACAAGACAAAACATAGTTATGAATATTATATTTCAATCTGCTAATAGATCCCCTGAAATGCCACACACTGGCCCTTTCAGTAAAAGTACTAAAGTATTATCACCAAAATCTACTGTGGGGTATTTATGATCCATTAACAGGCGCTGTATTTAACAAACTCCTCTTCGAGGAATAATCAGATTGATTTAGAATCTAGTCAGTATCATCTAAACACCTTTACGATGAAAAGTTGTTAAAAGTTTTTGTTTTCATGGAAACAGCGTTGCTGTCGGGAGGTGGTGAATTGACATGATTCACCATCACTTGGTCTTACATTAGCAGTGTGTGCTGGTTATTTATTGCTTGAATGTATATTGTTATAGAGAAATACTTAAAGTAGCTAGAATCAATATTTTTTATAACATGGTTATATGGTCAATAAACAAATGTGTCTTTTTGTTTCTGTCTCTGTGTGTCTGTCCTGCAGGGCACGGACACCACCATGCTGAACAAGCTGAACTTTCAGCACAAGCTCAACACATACTACATCCCTCCAAAGAACAACCACGAGACCCAGTTTGGCATCCAGCACTTTGCTGGAGTGGTTTTCTACGAAACCAGAGGTCAGAGTCACTTCATACACACTCAGGGGAGATAATGAAAATGTTCCTGTGTTACTGTAGGAGCATATAAGATGTTTAATGAAGCCAGTTTGATGTGTTTCCTTCTGTTCTATCTATCTAGCTGTGCTATTATTATTTATTATTGTGACTTTTTTGTTTCATATTAGCTGAAATAGCTGACGATGCAAAACATTTGTTATCGATGATTACATGTGTCTGTGTTTGTTTATTATGTGCACGCTCTGACACAGGGTGTGTGTGTGTGTGTGTGTGTGTGTGTGTGTGTGTGTGTGTGTGTGTGTGTCCTGCAGGCTTCCTGGAGAAGAACAGAGACACTTTATATGGTGACATCATCCAGCTGGTTCACTCCTCCAAGAACAAATTCATCAAACAGATCTTCCAGGCTGATGTCGCTATGGTATTGGACGCACACACACACACACACACACACACACACACACACACACACACACACACACACGCACACACACACATTCAGAATGAGGGGTAGAGAGGGACGCGGAGGACAAGATGCATGTGTGATTATTTAATAAAGGTCCCATATGTGAATGAACAACGTTGTTATTCATGAAAATAAATCCCAAACCACAGTGGATCTATGAGTATGAAGCCTGTTGGGCTATCTCTTGCCGCTGTTAAAGTGAACTTTATAAAACAATTTCAGAACTTGAACGTTACGTTGACTGAATTTGCAGAAGACCTCTGTCTTCTTATTCCGATTTCCTGTGGAGGGGGGGGGTCATCTGCGGCAGGTCGTCCCTCTTTAACCCACATCTCTGCAAATCTCCGGGCAGAAAGGAGGCAACTCCGAGTCCATTTACAGAGATGAACAGCAGACTAATTTGACATATTGTCATGTAGTTCCGCACTGTGACCACTGGTAGGCACTAAATGTTCGTCTTTCTGAATACACTCAAGTCAATTGTGAGCTCAAAAATAGACCAATCAGACAGACACCACAGAGATACGTGGGAATATTAATTCAGAAATATCATATATAATAGTAAAACACATTTTACTTCAAATACTTAAAGCACATTTGGCTGATACTACTTACATACTTTTACTTAATGAGGTTTTGAATGCAGGACTTTGAATTGTAGCGAAGTATTTTCAGTGTGGTATTTGTACTTTTACTGAAGTAAATGATCTGATACTTCTTTTTTTCATTCTCAATTAATCTGTTCATTCTTTTCTGGATTAATCAATCAATTATTTGCCCATAAAATGTAAAAAGGTTTGATTTGAGCCCACTGACAAATATACGCATCAAATCATCATATTTGAACCAGCAATTTGTCATTTTTGAATTTTATGTCGATCGACTCATCGATTAATCAACTAGTTATTGTTGTTGCTGCTAAAATTTTAATTGCCATTTAACTGCGTTGTCAGCCAGACAAATACTTTTATATTTAGAGACAGAGAGGAAGAAGGTTAGTGTCGGAGCTCAGGAAGAGAGAAAGGAGTCCTCATTGTTCCAGACCCTGACACTTTCTGTGCTGTCTCACTTTGTGTGTGTGTGTGTGTGTGTGTGTGTGTGTGTGTGTGTGTGTGTGTGTGTGTGTGTGTGTGTGTGTGTGTGTGTGTGTGTGTGTGTGTTTAGGGGGCAGAGACCAGGAAGCGTTCACCCACTCTGAGCAGTCAGTTTAAGAGATCTCTGGAGCTGCTAATGAGAACTCTGAGCGTCTGTCAGCCGTTCTTCGTTCGATGCATCAAACCCAACGAGTACAAGAAATCCATGGTGAGTGTCTGCACTCTATCGAAATAGAATACCATAGAATAAGTTTACTTTTAAGGGATTGTAGTTAACAAGCAGTGAAACTACTTGGTTAATAGTCGACTGACTCTGCAGCAGCTGGAAAGCAAAACATTTCTCAGCAAGTTCACAAACTGTGTTAAAAATGAATTGTAGGTTAGACAAAATAACGTAAACACATTGAGTCTATTAATATCTTAATGCACAGGGAACAACTCCACTACAGAGGAGGGTTACATTACGTTGAATGCAGCAATTATGAAGGAGTCAGATATGTCAGTTATCATTTCATATTTCAAAGGCAAACAGTTTTAAATTGAAGCAAATTAATATTTACAGTATTTAAGATTACATTTTTTTTTTAAACATAGCCATTTGTGATTAAGCTGTTTGTGATCAGGTGTTAAAATGATTTCCTTTGTACTTCTTCCTGTTATTTTCTCTAAATAGATGTTTAATCTGTTTTAATCTGCAGTGTCACAAAATATGAGAAAAACATTTGATTGGACCACTAAAAACACATCTGTTGTTTTGATTGATTGATTGATGGATGGATGTCGTGATATTATTGGTTGAAATTGGTCGGTACTAGCTTACGTAAGCACTCTTCATATTTTGTTTTACAGGAAGCAAAGATGATTAGATATTGATTTAGAAATAGGAAGAGATGTATTTTTATTAAAAAAAATTCCACATTGTTAAATGGGTGCACATAATGAGCGGGAAAGTGATCTAAAGGTTTAAGAAGGCATTTCTTCCTTTTATCTATAGTTAATTTAATTGAAACACCTCTAACAAGGAGTTTTACATGACAACCTTTAACCTTCATCGGGCTAAGCTGTGTTCTTTTACTTAACACCTGAGGTGTCAACTAATTTTGGAGGTCAGTAAACTCAGCCTTCCTGTCACAGTGTTTGTGTCTGTAGTTGTTTGACAGGGAGCTGTGTGTGCGTCAGCTGAGGTACTCTGGCATGATGGAGACCATTCGCATCCGCCGTGCAGGATACCCCATCCGCTACACCTTCGTGGAGTTTGTCGACCGCTACCGGGTGCTCATGCCTGGAGTCAAACCAGCGTACAAACAGGTAGTGTGTGTGTGTGTGTGTGTGTGTGTGTGTGTGTGTGTGTGTGTGTGTGTGTGTGTGTGTGTGTGTGTGTGTGTGTGTGTGTGTGTGTGTGCGCGCGTGTGCGTGCGTGTGTATTATGATACAGTGTATCGCCTGGAACAGCTCAGATCAGATGACACCACATGTGTGACTCTCTGTTTGGTCGCCATGCAGTTTTTTCCCACAATCCCAACAGCAGTCTGTTTTCCTTGGACCCCGACATGTTTCCTGCCTCACTTGGCTGCTTTGGAGGTTCTGTGTGTGAATGTGTGTGTTTGGGGGTGTGTCACTTAATTAACAGTTTAGAGTTAGTATTTGTAAGATTAGACTTCAGGTTTTAGAATTATTCTATATTGTCTGTGACTAAACTTAATTCAACTTAATTGATAATAATTTGACTATTAGGACTATTTTGTTCACAATTGTGTATCACAGTCACACATCATTTTCTGGGAAAAGTGACAAAACCCAAAGTATTAAATTAATAAAGAAGTTAAATGGAGAAAAGCCAATTCTCTAGATATTAATCTTCCTTTCTGGATAAAATGTAATAATGTGAAAATCCCATCAGCCTCAGCGGTCCTTTGTACATTTTTCGTTAACATGGTAAACATTGTACCTGCTAAACATCTGCATGTTGAAGGAATATAATTAATGTTTCTATATTTTACTTGTTGTCAACAAATCCCATGAAAAGACCAAAACCAACAAAGTGTTCGTCCTTCTCACAATACTGTCTGATTCCTATGTCTCTCAGCTCCAAGCCCATTGGTTCTTACTGAAGATGTACATCTTTAAAAAAAAAAAAAAAAGTAGTTATTTTGCTCAAGCAGGAAAAAAAAGGACTATTTTCAGCGGCGGATTAATCCACATTTGGTGCTCTAGTGAGGACGGGGTATGTGGGATTGGGTCAAAATAAACTTGTGTGTGTGTGTGTGTGTGTGTGTGTGTGTGTGTGTGTGTGTGTGTGTTAATGGTAATGGTAATGAAGGAGCATGTCACCCAGTGCAACAGTGTGACTCACTGATGTATTTTAATCAATCTCTATGGAAGGAAGGGAGAAGACATATCAGGCTTTAATACACACATTCATCATTGGTGTTGGTCTTTTCATCAGAAAACTATAAACTCATTCTTCAACATTATCATTGTGAGCATGTTAGCATGCTAACTGTTACCACATGTCAATCTGCCGTCATGTCTCTCGCCCACCAGGAGGACCTGAGGGGAACCTGCCAGAGGATCGCCGAGGCGGTGCTCGGCAGGGACGATGACTGGAAGATGGGAAAGACCAAGATCTTCCTCAAGGTACGACTGCATCAAAGGGCGGTTCCGCTCAATTCAGATATCTGATGAACGATAAGATGAAACAGCATGATATGTGGGTGCAGCCCTGGGGAAAATAGAGAACAAGAAAATCTATATCTGACCTTAAAAAATAAATCTCACTATATCAGTGTGGTTTGAGTAAATCCTTTACACTGCTTCTATGAGGTTCATGATGCTGACACCAACGAGGAGATCTTTGTTGTCATGACTGCTGGCATTCAATCATCAATATCAGAAGCATTTTGTGTAGCCAAATTCTAAAATAAGATGGGGCGTCTTGATGGTTAAGATGGTTGTCATATAACTGCCAGCCGTCAATTCCGTTCAATTCCAGCAAATTTGTCATAGCTTCTCACACCGGTTTCCTGAATGTGTCTAGATCAACTGTCCAATGAAGGAAAACTACAAAAATATCTGGACTGTGGCCAGAAAAGGATGAACATGGTCAGCAACAATACTCAGGTCGGCTGTGGCATTTTAACCTCGCTCAGGTTGTAGTAAAGGGCTTAATGTGTACCAAGAAAATATCACCCACAACATTTATATAACCACTAGCAGCAGCAGTCTTATTCTGACACCATTATCATCAAATTCTGCCCCTAACATCTGCATGGGGCTGCAGTAGTCTCGTTTAGAGTACCAGGGAATGTTTTTCCATCTTCTACTGTCCACTTCTGGTGAGCCTGTTCCAGCCGTAGCCACGTTATCTTGTTCTTGGCCGATGAGAGTGGAACCTTTGGGTGCTCTTATACATTGAGTTGCTGCCACATGATTGGCTGATTAAATAATGGCATTAATCAACAGGTGTGGCTAATAAAGTGGCTGCTCAGCGTTTCACATTATTATCTCGTCCAGGCTTCGGCCTTGGTAGAGGTTATGCGTTCGGTTGTGTGTTTTACTGTGTGAGTCTGTGCGTCCCTGGCTGTGAGTGAGCGTGCACCTCTGTGTCTGTCCACGATTAATATCCCATTCTGTTGCAGTAAACTGCATCATCATATCTTGGGTGGCCAGTTATGGCTAAATGCTCATGGACTTCGAGTGGTTGTGTTGACTCACACTTTCTCAAAACAGCTTTTATTCATTGTTTTATACTGCCATTGACTGGGGACACTAGTGATAACACAGCTAAATGCACCAGTCGCTACGCTGTAGCCGGAGACACAGTAGGGGGAAAACAGTTTGCACACTAGTTTTGGACGGTGGGTTCGGCTAACAGCTAACAGTTTGACGACGCTTCACAGCACTGGTTGTAATTATTCACAGCAGTTGTCGTTGTAGACACACCTGCCGGAGATCTGCACTCTACTGAGTGCACCTTTCTCATTAATTAAGTTGTTTTGCTGAGTGTTCAACAAGTTATGCAAAGGGAAGACTTTGTTCAACCTGCTCAGCAGCTGCAGCTGACTGGGAATGAACCAGTTCATCCCAGTAGTGAGGCTCTGCTGTGTTTGTTTCCAGTTCACATGTCTGCTGACGGGAAAGTAAGTGTGCGTGTGTTTCGGTTTCCTGCTCTGTGTGTGTGTGTGTGTGTGTGTGTGTGTGTGTGTGTGTGTGTGTGTGTGTGTGTGTGTGTGTGTGTGTGTGTGTGTGTGTGCGTGCGTGCGTGCGTGCGTGTGTGTCTGTGTGTGTCTGTGTGACCAAATGACCAAAGATGTTTAAGTTCCTATCAGGTGTGTATATGTTTTTGTGTGTATTTAAACTTCATATGAGTATCATTACTGCATATGTGTGTTTTGGTTTCCCGCCCAGTGAGGACAGATGTTGTCCAGAGGTCACTGGTGAGGCACATCCGTTAGCCGGTTGCCACGGTGACACTGTCACTTCTTCCCCCAGAGGTTAAATGAAAATATCAGCTGATGATGATTTAGGCTCAGCGGTTTGTTTAAACAGTGTGTGTCTCCTGTACAGCGACCCCTGTTGAAACATTGTCTTTCCGCAGCTGGTTTTAATTCCATTCTAATCGAGCGATGACGTGTTTACACACCAAATACGATGAGTTTTAGATGCATGGACCAACAGTATTCATCAAAGTCACACAATAACACAAACTAACTAACCAATTGAGGCAGCGGAAGACCAGCAACTCCTGTGTTCTGCAGGGTAATATTACTGTTTTTGTCAATGGAGTCTTGACTGTAAAGAGACAGTGTTGTTTTAGGGGCAAATGTTTTGTAGATAACAATAGATTATAATTTGTATAACTAGTAAAACAGGCACTACCTACTATTGTTCCTATGGTATTTACGGTAAGCTGAATTATCCAGTATTAAAATGCAGAAGCCACAAGTGGTTGTCTGGCTTTCCCTGGAGAGAATGATGTGGGTGGGTAGGAAGAACGTTTTCACATTGATGAATCAGTTGAATCTACGGCTCCCGAGTTAGTGGAGATTGGAGGACACTTTTCTGTATCATGTTCCTGTATTGTGTTGGAAGTTGATTATTTGGGTCTATGTTAACACAAATGTCTTGGCTCCTCCGGATTTAAGGCTAATCTCTGTCAGGCCTTACTGCTCGGCTGGACAGGAAGTAGAACAGGAAGTAGAAAGTGCAGGGGGTTGAAGGCAGGGCAGTACCCACACTTCCTCTGACAGGACGGATGGACAGATCACAGGAGGAGGAGACAGAAGAAGTTAATGTTCTGTTCGGTGTCGTGTTAGCAAACTGGAAAGCTGTCAGATCAAAGCCCGTTGGGGGAAAAGTGCTGTAACTATAGTGTTTGTTTTACTGTGTCCTGACTTCAGAATGACAAACAAATCACTGAGTTCACTTTCAACAATTTGGGACGGTGGATATATTTAGCTATCGTTCGTGGAGTTACTCTGGGGTGTGTGGCAATGCTCGACTGAAATATCTCAGCAACTACTGGATGGAATACTACATCTTTTGACTCTGGTGACCTCCTGACATTTTCTTCTGGCCCCACCAGCAGGTCAACATTTTACTTTGTGCAATACTTTGTTTTATGACCAAATTTGCACCACAGCTATTAAAATGTTAGTTTTTTGTTTTTTTTAGCCCTCTATGGAATGATGTTAGCTAATTATGTAGTTATATAATTAGGCAGCTGTTGGTAATTTTTTCATCAATTTGTCTAATTGAATTGTGAAACAGAAGCGCAGTATTTTTTAGAATAGCTGTGGATATTCAGTGATAATCTTTGCTTAATTGTCTCGCTAAAATATCCAAAGTTTTAACCTTTTGTTTCTGCAAACAGGGTTAAAAACCTTTTGCGTGGATACAATGTGATTTATAGTCATTAGACTCTTAAAACTGCATTTTGTGTTTGTTATATACGAGTTCTCTGTCCGGCTGTGTAGGATCACCATGACATGCTGCTGGAGATCGAGAGAGACAAGGCCATCACAGACAAGGTCATCCTCATCCAGAAGGTGGTTCGAGGTTTCAAAGACAGGTAGGCCTTTAAAAAACTGATTCCAGTCTCGTGAAATTGTTGGATGAAACTGGAATTTGAGCCAGTCTTGCATGTCACTCTCTAAAACCACCCATCAGATTTTGATAAATGCAGTTATTTATTTATTTATTTTTGGTGATAAAATATTTTGTCATGTAAGGATTCAAACAAAAGTGATATGTGATTTTTCATTTCCTGTCGTCAGATCTAACTTCCTGAAGATGAGGAAGTCGGCTGTGTTAATCCAGAAGATGTGGAGAGGGTACCAGTGTCGGAAGAACTATGGAGCTGTGAGGACCCACACACATTAATTCAGCATGATTGTGATCCATGATGCAGCTCAGCTCGAGTAATTCATTATTATCAGAAAAGGTTGAAAAACACATTCTTCTTCTTCTTCTTATTCCTGTGCCCCTTCAGATGCGAGCGGGCTTCTCTCGCCTGCAGGCTCTGGTTCGTTCTAGGAAGCTCTGTGCCTCATACAACGTCGCCCGTCAGCGAATCACGGGCTTCCAGGGCCGCTGCCGGGGCTTCTTGGTGCGCCGGGCGTTCAGACACCGACTGTGGGCCATCATCACCATCCAGGCCTACACCAGAGCCATGATCGCTCGCCGGCTGTACAAGAGGCTGAAGGGGGAGGTAAACACACACATGCACACACAAATGCACAGTTGTAGATTTGGGTCAAGCATGCAGTTTGAGCAGAAATCCAAGCGCAAGCAAGGGCTATCTGAGTGCGGGAACAGGATTTTGTGGGAAACAATTTCAAATTCTCAAGTGAAATCAATGAGTCATGTTCTCAGATTGAAAGAACACACTCTTAAAAATAACTAGCAAAAAAAGCTCTATGTTTTACGTGCTTCAGTACACTTGTCTCTCTCCTCTGCTGTGTGCATAGTGGCAGACGGGCCACAGCAGGGTGTAGCTTGCGTTTTGGCACCTTCCTGCAGGGTTGTGTCGGGGTGCGAGTGTGTTTATTTGTGCTTTAAAAACGAAACCCCTGTGAAACATCAAATAAAATAGCCTTTTGTTCTTCTGATTCGCTGCTTTGTTTGTGCCAACGCAGCTCCCTCTCCTCATTCACCCTCTAGCTCACTCGACCACAGCTGCTCACTCTCTCCCACGCCGAGTTGAGCTGATGAGGACGTGTGAACTTTGAATGCTAGCTTTTATTCTTTCTTTCTTTTTTACTTAGTAGCTTAATTCAATCTCTTAAATTAATGTTATCCCTATCACTCCAGTTGTCCCCACCACCTCAACACTCCAAGTGCTGTTGACTTGGATCCAACACAGTTTGAATCTGATTTTTAACTGAGATGTTAATGCAGCCCACTGGGGTTGAGCCCGTGTTGTTTTGTTGTATCTGGTCGTTGTTTTCTGACAGTGGACTCTTTCCTCTCCCTCAGTACCGCAGGAGGCTGGAGGCGGAGAAGATGCGTCTAGCTGAAGAGACCAAACTGAGGAATCAGATGTCTGCGAAGCGAGCGAAGGCCGAGGCTGAGCGCAAACATCAGGTGGGAGTTCAACAAAGACCTCTGACATTTTAAGACATTTACTAAAACATCTGTTTATGTATCTTCTTCAAATGGATTGTAATGCATCATTCAAGTTTGGGATTTCTTGACTTTCTTTGTGGTATACACCCCCCTGGTCTTAATCAGTATGTTTAACAGATGTTAGGACAGCACTATGTTAATTTGTCATGTGTTTGTGTTTCCTGTTTTTTCATATCTTTACACTTTTTTTTATAAATACTAAACATTATTACTGATGTTTATTCTTCAGTGCAGATTGACCTGGTTACTTAGGTGCATGTGACCACACGGATTGCGTTCTGAGCTGCAAATCATTCCAGCAGAGGAAACCAAGTGGCCCAGCGTGTAAAATAGAGAGCGGATTCCTGTTTTGTTTACAGATAATATTATTATTATTATTATTTTTCTAGGAGCGTCTGACCCAGCTAGCCAAAGAGGACGCTGAGCGGGAGAAGAAGGAGAAGGAGGAGGCCCGGAGGAAGAAGGAGATGGTGGAGCAGATGGAAAAGGCCCGTTTGGAGCCCGTCAACGACTCCGAAATGGTGGACAAAATGTTCGGCTTCCTCGGGACGACGACCTCTTTCCCGGGCCAGGAGGGACAGGCTCCTGCCGGCTTTGAGGTGAGTCAACAAAAGATGAAATTAAGATTTCTCTCTTGGATGTTAGAGGCGCAAATTGTATTGTCAGCACAATTATAAACATATGTATAAATGAGTTAAGAATGAATCTTACATTTATTAATATATTAGAACTGCAGGTCTTGAAAAAACTAAAAAATCCTTTTTTTTAAGGATGAAAATTCCTTGTGATGACTGATGCCATGCCTTGTGCACTTTCAGAAATTTCACTTTTCAATCAGATTTAAATTTACAGGATTTTTTTGGTTAATTTAGTTATTTGTCTATTATATGTAAATTGTTTACATTTTTTATGTTGTATTTTTTACCTCAATTCCATATAGAATATCACAGTTACTTTTGCTCTACAATGTTTGGACAGTGTTGGGTTTGAGTACACCAAGTGACACAGATTTATTCAGCTGTAAGGGCATTAAAATGGTATATGTATATGATTCAAGGTAACCAGATTGTAACACAGAGACATAAGGGAGTTATGTTTGTATAATGTCTGATGAGGATCAGGATGTTATTTTTATTTTATTATTTGAAAGGGGGATAAAGTAGTTAGGGGGAGTATAAAATGTAATTAATAACCGTATTGCATTAACAGATATGTGACGGTGCATTATTTTAAGTGAGAGGTTGGAGAATTGTCTCATCACTTAAGAGAAGAGTCTCGTTTAAAAAACAAACAGCAAAGTTTCAGTCTGGAGGGTCTCACCTGAAGCCCCTGTCTCCTGCGCAGGACCTGGAGCGGAGCCATCGGGAGCTGGAGGAGGAGGATCTGGACGAGGCTCTTCCTCTGCCTGAGGACGATGAAGAGGAGGATCTGTTGGAGTACAAGTTCGCCAAGTACGCCGCCACCTACTTCCAGGGCACCACCACGCACACCTACGTCCGACGGCCTCTCAAGCAGCCTCTGCTGTTCCACGACGACGAGGGAGACCAGCTGGTGGGTTCACCTTTGACCCCTGACCCCACGGCAGACTAACCAGTTTCATACAGCTGTGCAGATATTTACTGTTTGTCTGAAATCGGCTTGTGTCTGGCTGACAAGTCATTTTTTTAAACATGCTCTGAAATTGCCAAACAAACAAACAAAAACATTCAAATGAATCATGTTTTCAGCTTTGTGCCGATATATTTTCTAGCTGATCCGAGAGGCTTTTTAAATAGTTTATTTTGCTTAAGAAGTAAGATTCCATCTGATAAACTTGATGAATAAAAATGTATCTTCCGTGTCCCCGGGCCCAGGCTGCTCTGGCGGTGTGGATCACAGTGCTGAGGTTCATGGGAGATCTGCCGGAGCCCAAGTACCATACGGCCATCAGCGACGGGAGCGAGAAGATCCCCGTCATGACCAAAATCTACGAGACGCTGGGGAAGAAAACGTACAAGAGAGAGCTGCAGGCGCTGCAGGGGGAGGGGGAGGTAAGGTGGAGGGGAGGGGATTTATACAGTTGAGTTTAAAACTGGAGCTGCTCTGTGACGTCCTGCTGTTAGTTCATCTGCCATGTACTTTCACCCACAGTATATTTTCATCTTGTCCATGTTTAAAATGTGATATATGCTTTTAAATAACTTTAAAAGCTTACATTAGTAAGTTTATTGTTTTTTTCAAAGATCTTGAACTTTTTCCATAACTTTTAAGAGTGCAAAGATAGTTTCTAACCTGGAGATATCAATGAAAATATATATTCTCTTGAGACCGTTTTTTTAATGGATCTTTGAAAGCATGGACCTTTAGGTATTTCTCTTAAAACTGAACTGTTTTTCTCCAGACTCACTATGTTCTTTAAGCATTGATTTTTAGTTGTTCCCAAAAGATTATGAATCTTATTAAGTTGTTTTTTTTGTAGATCCACTAATCTCCATGTTGTTTGTGACCTGTTATTGATCCATACTAACACTTTGAATGTAAACAGCATGACATTGATTTTGGAGACTGAAGATTTAATCCAGTAGATTAAGTGTCCGTAATGCATCAAGAAACGGAGCGACGTGAAGAAGACGACTGCTAGCTGAACTCAGGGAGTTCTGAAATACTTTAAAAATGTTTTTTGTAATTATTTTATAATTCTCTGTTAGGACTAAAGAATACACACAAGGGGCCTCATCCCAGAACTGGTCCAAACAGCTGAAGGATTCACCAGTTCGCTTTAGGAAGGCGTTTCTTTGTAGCATTTTACGTCACGTCAAACCGTTCCCTCTTTATTTCTTCACTCGCTCAAACTATCTTCTTCTCTTCATTTGACGCGTTGGGATATTTAAAAAAAAAAAGCCATCCAAGAGTTTCGCTTGAAATAAAAAAAAGAAATAGGAAAAACATCCCTCCAAAACTGAACAAACCTTGCAAGAAAGTCGTGAATGGCAGATCTATAAATTAATTTAAATCTAATCCTCTTGTCCTGTTGCTTGTCATATTCTCAGCATGTCTATTGCCTTTATATTAGATGTCAAATGAAAGCAGTTTTTCTCACACGGTGAACATCCTAATCATTTACTATATCTCTGATGGGGTTCTGGACTCCAGACTGAGAGTCCCATTTGTTATGTATCATGTGAGCTGCTAGCAGGAGCATCTCTGATCAGTCCATGGGCTGTTTCCTGCCTTGTTCTGCCCTCAGACGCCTCACGCTGACAGCCACAAAAAGAACAGCGTCCGACACAAATTGGTGTCCCTCACCCTGAAGAAGAAATCCAAGATCACTGAGGAGGTGAGAAACGGAGAGAGAGACAGACAGGGATTATACAAAACGACCTTTCTGGTGGATTCATCTCTAGGTGGCATGTTGCAGAAGTAGAAAAGTCACAGTCTGATGCGTTTCAGGTCACCAAGCGCCTTAACGACGGTGAGCACGGTCTCCACGGCAACAGCATGCTGGAGGATCGGCCAACATCGAACCTGGAGAAACTTCACTTCATCATCGGCAACGGGATCCTGAGACCAGGACTGAGGTATACACACACACACACACACACACACACACACACAAATGAATTGACGTCATCATGAGGCTGTGGTTTGCTAAAATGACATGAATATCAATGGCATTAATTCATTAAATGCTTCAATACATCAAAGAATGTTATGTAGCTTGAATAAAATAATTTGTGTATATATGAAACCCACAAGATAATATCTTATTGTCAAACAAAAAGAAAATTATAGCAGCAGCAAAAGAGAACAGACAATTAATTCCAACATTTCTATGTATCCAAATGTGTCTGGGAAAGATTTGAAAGCTTCTTAATCAGATATTTAAACTTTCTCTTAAAATTTAAAAGAGAGCTCAGGAGACATTAAGTTTGTTCAGTGGTTGCAGTGCAGAGAGAAAGGAGAGCACACGGCTTCTGAGACATGCTGTGGATTTATAATCATTTTCCATCTTCTATTTCTGAACTTTCTTCAGTTTGTCATTGGATTATACTTATGTTTTATACGTGTGTGTGTGTGTGTGTGTGTGTGTGTGTGTGTGTGTGTGTGTGTGTGTGTGTGTGTGTGTGTGTGTGTGTGTGTGATAGGGACGAGATCTACTGTCAGATTTGCAAGCAGCTGAGTCAGAACCCGTCCAAGAGTTCTCACGCTCGCGGCTGGATCCTCATCTCTCTGTGTGTCGGCTGCTTCGCCCCCTCAGACAAGTTTGTCAAGGTCAGTACATCCAAAGGTTTAGGATTTTTATTATCTATTCAATTTAAAATATGCAGGAAAGAAGACGTCTTAAAGTTCACATAGATCCACAGTTGTTTGTTTCCTGAATTGATCCTCTACATTTTGAGACGCAGCAGGAGGAATTCAAGGAGTGTTTTTCTTTTTCTGTGATAAAAGATAATATGTTTACATTTGCGTACAACCCGATTTTACACTATCTGTTTTTCTATATTTCTTATATTGCTCTCTGGAAGCTAAATTTTTGTGTTTTTCATTTCTACCTACAGTACCTGAGGAACTTCATCAACAGCGGGCCGCCAGGTTACGCTCCGTACTGTGAGGAGAGACTGAGACGAACGTTTGTCAACGGGACGAGGACACAACCTCCCTCCTGGCTGGAGCTGCAGGTACAAACACAGATGGGAGTGATGTAAGAAAAATGATCTAGGGAATGTGTCAATTTTATTTTAAGCTTCCTTTGTTTAAAATTAGAAGGCGGGATCTTGGATATCCACTCCCTTCAATGTCAAATCATTCTAATCCTGTTTATATTTTGAAGATATATCCAGATTATATATTTCTAATTTCTAATGGTGATAAACTTGAAATGTCACACACACACACACACACACACACACACACACACACACACACACACACACACACATACACACACATACATCTTAAACACATACCACATTTTGTGCACAAGAGAGCAACAATTTGGCTTTATGGTTTTTAATAATAGGACCAAACCCATGCAATACTTTAAGTACATAAAAAGAAAAAAATTGTCATAAAAAATCAGATGTAAGAAATGAAGCACGCATCAGACAATACTATTGATTTAATATTAATAAGATTTACAGTAAATAAACACAATGTTGTGGGAGACAGGCCAAATGTGGTAGGAAAAAAAGAGATGACTCCGACCTTGACAGAGGAACGGTTAATGTGACGGTGTGAGCAGACGAGCGCAAGGATGTGAGGGGATTTCAAAAATTATTCTGTATCTTAAAGCAACAGGTTTTTCACTCTGAAACAAACCTGGCTAAAGTTCTGAGATCTCTATCCAGGCCACCAAGTCGAAGAAGCCCATCATGCTGCCGGTGACATTCATGGACGGTACCACCAAAACGCTGCTGACGGACTCCGCCACCACGGCCAAGGAGCTCTGCAACGCTCTGTCCGACAAAATCAACCTGCGGGACCGCTTCGGGTTCTCGCTCTACATCGCACTGTTTGACAAGGTGGGCACACACACACACACACACACACACATACAGGAAAAATGGTTTTAAAACCAACCGGAAGTGTCTTAGTATGTAGTTAGTATGGAGTCAGACTTGCCTAAGATATAAATAAAGGTATGGAAGTTGGAATGGTGTTTGTATATTATTCAGTTTTTATTTGTTCTCACCTTGTAAATTGTAGCAAATTACAAAGAGAATGAATAGAGAGTATAGAGGTACATATAACTTAATAAATAAAAATAATCTAAAAAATCTCTATAGAATATTTAAAAGTGGTAACAGTACCTATTATCATAGAGTTTGGAGTATTTAATAGAACAAATTATAACAGGAGATGGATTTTGAAATTTTGAGTTGCACAAGGGTTTAATGGAAGTTTTTGTGGAAAAAATATCAGATGCAAATTATTCATAAAACTGAAACTGGTCCTTTACAATTATATATTTCGATAATAATAGTAATAAATAAATATAGATTAAAAGTGCAGAGATTACAAACTGGCTGTTAAGAATATTATTAGATTTCGCACTAGTAAAACTAAATCAAATAGAAAAATAATAATAATCATCCAAATCATTGTGTGTAGTAGCAGAAATGAATGATTCTTCTCCTGCAGGTCTCGTCCTTGGGCAGTGGGAACGACCATGTGATGGACGCCGTGTCGCAGTGCGAGCAGTACGCGAAGGAGCAGGGAGCCCAGGAGAGGAACGCCCCCTGGAGGCTGTTCTTCAGGAAGGAGATCTTCACGCCCTGGCACTCCCCCACCGAGGACCAGGTCGCCACCAACCTCATCTACCAACAAACCGTCAGGGGCGTCAAGTTCGGGGAGTACCGCTGCGACAGGGTGCGTTTTTTTGGTTTCGTTATTTACTTTAAAGAATTGACATTTTGTGGACATAAGATTATTCGCTCTCTTGCTGAGAGTTTGATTAGTAGACTGATACCACTGTCATGTCTGCATGCCAAGTATGAAGCTGGAGCATAGACTAGATATAAGAAGTGGACGTAGTCATCGTGACGTCACCCATTGGTTTGTTGATTGTTGTTTTGAAGCCTTGAGTTTGGCAATTTCGCCGTCACCATCTTGGATTACGGCCATCGCTATTTTGTTTTTTGGAAGTTACCATATTTGTAATGCGGTGGAGTGAAGTAGGGACGCCTTATATGGCTCTGGTAGTAGCAGCGACCTGTCAATCACAGTATAATGTTTGGCATTTTGGACATTGCCAACCAGAAGTGACAAGAGACGGTGCAGAAAATGACTTGAAATTAGAGATTGAGACCATAAACTGATGTTTACAATGTTTACTGAGGTAATAAATCAAGTGAGAAGTAGAGCCATTTTCTCATAGACTTCTATACAATCAGACTTCTTTTTGCAACCGGAGGTGTCGCCCCCTGCTGGTCAGTAGAGAGAATGTGAGTTTTAAGACACTTCAGTTTTTACTTTACTCGGCAGAACTAGAGGTTGCCGCTGGAGCTAGCAGCCAGTTAGCTTAGTTTAGCACAAAGACTAGAAACGGGGAAACAGCTAGCTTGGCTCTGTCCGTAGTGAACAGATATGAGAGTGGTTGTCTAACTCAAAATAAAAAGGATTATTTCCCAAAATGTTGAAATATTCCTTTAAATTGTTTGTGAGAATTGAAGCTAGTCACAGAACCATGGAGCCATATAAGTAGTAGAAGACCTTCTCCCTTTGCAAACATATATTTAAGTGTCTAGTTTACTTCATCACTTTGGACTTATCATTTTTTATTATCATTTACGATAAAAGATAAAACAACGTATCTCACAGAAAACATATACATAATATAATATATATGTCAGCAAAAGTACTGTAATTCTACGTTTTTAGGTCCTAATAATAATAAAAACAAGTAAGAAGACTGATCAGAGGACTGATCAAGACAGACAAGACAAAACAAAGTTCATATTCATATGTTTTGTCAGTTGCCTCACATCTAAAATAAATCCTCTAAAAAAACATACATCTGTCTCTCTGTGTCGCCAGGACGACCTGGCAGAACTGGCCTCTCAGCAGTATTACGTCGACTACGGTTCGGAGATCCTTCTGGAGCGCCTGCTGAGCCTCATCCCCTCCTACGTCCCCGATAGAGACATCAGCAGCTCCAGGACGGTGGAGAAATGGGCTCATTTCATCATGGCTGCACACAAAAAGGTGTTTGTCTCTGGGACAAAGTCTGTCAACGTCCGCCCAGTGAATTTATCCAGAAGGGAATCTGTAGGTTTTAGGCAGGTCTCTAGGGATGGTCTGTCAGTCTACCTCTATGATTTAGACTTGGATAACTCAGACATTCATGGCCCTCAGAAGAAGAATCCTTTTTCCTTTTGTGATCCCTTATCATGTCCTCGAGCACCACGTGTAGGGTTTTCAGTGAAATGTTGACTTTTTTAGCATGCTAACACGTTAAACTAAGATGGTGAACATGGTAAACATTATACCTGCTTTACTACACAGAACAGCTAGCAGTATAGCTGTAGTCTTATGAGAAAGGAAATACATTTTTGTTGATGGGTATTTGAGAAAATGTTTAAAAATGTATTTGCAATTTTGCACGTGGGAAGTTACTTGGTGATGCATGGATGTAGATAAAAACAAAAATTGCCATCTGCCACCAAAACATCCCAAAGTTATTTATCTTTCTTTTCACACGTGAACATAATAAAACATCTCTCTCTCTCTCTCTCTCTCTCTCTCTCTCTCTCTCTCTCTCTCTCTCTCTCTCTCTGCTCAGGGCATCTACACCCAGAAGAGATTTGACCCTCAGAAGGTGAAGGAGGAAGTGGTGGACTTCGCTCGACACAAGTGGCCTCTGCTTTTCTCTCGTTTCTACGAAGCCTTCAAGTTCTCAGGTGAGAACCTACGACCTCTTTTAGTTGATTAGTTTGAGTTGAGTCAGCCAACCTGACATGACAACACGTGTCACTCGCTATCCGGTCCGTACATCCAGCACCCTTTTTTTCACCCCTGATGAACTACAATGTGAACAACTAATCCGTGTTGAAATCAGCAGGATGAGAGCTAGTTGACGACGAGATCAGCGGTTTGATCCCCGGCTCCGCTAGCCCATGTCGATGTGTCCTTGGGCAAGACACTTAACCCTGAATTGCTCCCGTAGCTGTGCCTACGGTGTATGAATGGTTAGATAGTCCTGATGGGTAGCCCCTCCCATCAGTGTGTGAATGGGTGAATGATGTCATGTAGTGTTACCATTTAACGTTAGCTGTTAGCAGCCGGTAGGCAGCAAAAGTCCTGTTTGGCTAAATAATGTAGCTGTGTACTGATTTAAAGATGGTTACTTTGGTAAAAGAAGCTTACACAATCAATAAGTTGGATTTAAATGAAAATGACAATTGAATTACAACACAGTCCCTTCTAGGAGCCTTCCTAAGAAATTACAGTTACATATTGACAGTTATTAGAAACTGTGGGACCCATATAATACAGAATATCTGAGCTTAATGTCACAGATATTGTCCTGTTGGTTCTGTGACAATGAATCCTTCAGGTGGGAAACCTTCATCCTCTCCTCTCTGCCTCTCAGGTCCCAGTCTGCCTAAAAACGACCTGATCGTCGCCGTCAACTGGACCGGGGTTTATTTTGTAGACGAGCAGGAGCAGGTCCTGCTGGAGCTCTCCTTCCCAGAAATCACTGCAGTTTCCAGCAGCAGGTGAGACATGCTGGGAGCTGCAGTCACTCAACAGTTCACCCTTTTATCCATCACTATCCTTTCTTTCATTCCTCCTTCATCCACTTCCTGCTACATTTCCTTCTCTCTGTTAGTTGTGTGTTTCCTTTCCAAAATGTATTATTATTTTACTTCTCTTTCAACCTGGTCCTCTCAACACATCCTGCGCTTTCTCTCTCCTCTTTCAACAATGAGTGATTTCAGGAAATGCCCAATAAAACCATTTGTTTTCTTTCAAGTGTCTCAAACTCGTGAGGTGCCATTGTTATAGAGCCACAAAGTCTGTTTCCTACAGAAAGTCAACATTTGTGTCTTTTAACCATGAAGTCAAAGGCCCATTAACAGTAATCAAGTAGTTGATCCAATGACTTTCCCTAACCCAATTCCCTAACTTTAACCAAATCATCTTTTAGCCTCAACATTTACCATCGGCACTGATTGAACATCCATATAAAAGGTGGACATTTTTTCCCTTTAACCAAATCTTAACTGCAGTTGTATCACATCAGGAAACAGTTTTGGAAGGCACAAATGACGTCGTGCCGCTGATCAGAAAATGCTTAAATGTGTCGTTCCGCAGAGCACTGACAATCAGTTTAATTCAGAGGACTTGTTATGCTTTCAGGGGAGGAAAGTTACAAAGTCAGAGTTTCACTTTGGCGACCATCAAAGGAGACGAGTACACCTTCACCTCCAACAACGCGGAAGACATCCGCGACCTGGTGGTGACCTTCCTGGAAGGCCTGAGGAAGAGGTCGACGTTTGTGGTCGCGCTGCAGGACAACCCCAACCCCAGTAAGTTTTTTTTATGTTTCCTCATGTGCAAGAAATGGATGTGAAACATGTTGTAAGTTCACAGTATTACTCTGTAGGTACTAACTGAATATCTACCTGTGACATATATGAATGTAATCTAATTAATATAGTGTAAACAAATTCTAGAATTTTGAAATTCAGGGTGAAAAGATTTCCTAAAATGTCTGTAAACTAGGAAATATTTATTGTGCATATAGAATAAGAATATATAGGACAGTCCAGTACAGGTAATGTTTGGCATTTTTGTCTTCAAAAAAACCTTTAAAATGAATCAATCAATGATCAAAATTGTTGTAGATTTAATTTTACTTTCGATCAACTAATCAATATATATACAAAAATGTATGTATGCAACTAATCTATAGTGTAAGTTCCTGCTGGTTTGCTATGTATGTGTGGCTGTGATCCTCTTTTTTGTTTGTTTCTCTTTTTTCTTGAGTACATATGTTACATATGTAACATATATATGTTAGAGAGATTTCCATCAAACACCTTTACAGTAATATCCTGTAAATAAAATACTCGTAGTAATAGTAGAAATGCCAGTTAGTCCTCTCACCTCCAACTGTCTTTTCTTTCTCCGCAGCTGGGGAGGAGTCCACATTCCTGAGCTTCATGAAGGGAGACCTGATCCTGTTGGACCAGGACACCGGTGAGCAGGTGCTCAACTCTGGTTGGGCACACGGTATCAACGAACGAACCAATCAAAAAGGAGATTTCCCCGCCGACTGCGTCTATGTCCTGCCCTCCGTGACCCGACCTCCGCAAGAAATACTGGTGAGAGAAGAAGCCACCACATCTAAGAGCTTTTATGACATGAACTCGTCTTTACAGCACTGACTTCCTCCTCTTCTGGTTACTTTTAATGGTAACTAATGGTAACTATTTCATGTTAGTGGCACAGCTCATTCTGCAGGAAGCTGGAACTACATTTTAGAATTTTTAATCCAAAAGTATTTTTAGATTAAATTTGCCCCAGTTTAACCAAGTTTCAGAATAAAATGTCTGATTATTAGTGAGATTTGTTTTCTACTGTCTTTTATATCTATAAATATATATATATATATATATATATATATATATATATGTAGGGACAAATATCAGTTACAACAAGTAACAAAAAACAACTCAATCCAAACACATAGGATCAAAATGAACAATGTAGAGATTTGATGTTAGTTTACGTCCATGACAGACAACCGGAACAAACATATTGTTAGTTCAATAATTCCAGCGACAACTGTACATGTTTAAGACTTTACTTATTACGTATGCACGACATCAACAACAACGGCTATACGTCTTCTGTTCCTCTAGAACCAAACTGTTACACGCATGCGCACTGCTTAACTCAGTACTTAACACATATGTGTAAAAACATTAATCAAAGAAAAAACAAAGTAAGCTGTTTAAAGCTATGATGCTCTTGTTATCAGATTTTTTCTCTCACACCATTCCAACTGTATTTTAGAGGGAGTATCGAGTACTTTTTCTATAAAATTGCCCAGCACACAGTAGACTTTAAAATTACGTCATAGTCACTTGAAAGGAAGTTGACCATTAGAATTTGACTTCAATACAAAACGAGACTTGCATTTTCTTGTACTAACAGAGGGGAATTTGACTTACATTTCCTTCTGTGCAGAGATTTCAAAGATTTCTGTGCATTGGGCAAAGAACAAAGAGAGATTAAGAGCCAACAGGGGCTCAAACTGTTGTATTTTGTTATGTAATAAAATATACATTTTAAAGTGTTGTGAGTCTTTCGTCAGCTCCAATCTCATGTTGGTTGCCTGCGTTTTGCACGCTGGGATGTTAACATTGAAAACTTGAATGTAATCTGATGGAATTCAACCAATCAGGCGCTGGTTACCATGACACCGGACCAGCGACAGGAGTCGGTTCGTGTTTCGCAGCTCGTCCTGCCGGAGAGCGACGACAGGATTAAACCCTACACGCTGGAGGAGTTCTCCTACGACTACTTCAGGTACACACTTACACACACACACACACACACACACAAACCTCCTACTGTTTTAGATTTTAGTTTTACTCCTTATGCTCTGAAAATACTTTCAGTGTGGACACAAGCAACTGTAAATCCTCCTTAAGTCAGTTATGGAGCAGCTCCGGGATCAGTCCTCGGCCCTTTAGTGATCTTCATTTACCCTTTAAATAGAGTCATAAAGGCATAAAATCGGTTGACCCACAGAATGAGTGATTTTAACAATAGCACGCAAGTAAGTGAGATCGTCTATCTGGAAACTTCCTTCAGTTGAAATTAGACAATTCAGAAGTTTTCATCCTCACAGGTCCATTTTTGACCAGTAAATAAAGATTTGATCGACACGCAGTCATGTCAACATGTCCCCTGCTTCTTCCAGGCCTCCTCCCAAACACACCCTGAGCAGGGTGATGGTCACTAAGAACCGGGGGAAGGACAAGATGTGGAGCTGCACCAGAGAGCCGCTGAAGCAGCCGCTGCTGAAGAAGGTCGTCAACCACGAGGAGCTGGCTCAGGACGCCTGCATGTCCTTCATAGATATCTTTTGAAAAGCAGCCGACGTGACGCGGTTTAAGACTGATCGTCTTGGCCATTTCAACGTACTCAGGCTCCTGTGTGGATTCTGGCTTCACTAAATCATCGACCCTGACTGCTCTGATCCGAACCCGAACAAAGCTGGTTCCCAAATTTACTTTCAGTTAATATGACCATGTGCATGTGAGAGAGGCCGGTTTGTAACAAACGGAGAACACAACAAACACAGATCCAGAGCAGCATATTTGATGAGATATGATTCATTCATTGCAAGGAAAATAATGTTTTTAAATATGCTTTAGTATAAGAGACCGATTACATTATTTGATAATGCTGTGTTATATTATACTTTATTTTAAAGTATTTTTGAAAAACTAAGTGCAGCACTATGATATAAAAAGCAGCAACATAAGAAGCTGCGAATAATAAAAGAAACCAAATACTAGAAGCATAAGCTAACCACACAACTTTTTTTTTATCTATAATCTCTAAAATAAAAAACCTGCTACAGGTTTAGCTTGCAGTGTTGGTTACCACGACAGCACATTTGGTAAGTAGTAAGTAAGTGAGCGGAAAGCTCCTCCTCTGCACACAACAACCCCACGTATAAAAAAGCACTGATGCAACCCTCACCGATTTTCTTTCTATGCTGGACTCCCAAGGTTGATGAATATTGGTTAAATTCAAGCTCTCCGTCTCACATCCATACATTCATGCCCGTTCTCTCGTTTGTATTCGAGCTAATCAGATTGTTTTATTCCTTGACGTTTGTCCCACCTATGATGAAGTACATGGGCGACTACCCGTCCAAGCGGACGCGCTCCGTCAACGAGTTAACGGACCAGATCTTTGAAGGAGCGCTGAAGGCAGAACCTCTGAAAGACGAGATCTACTGTCAGGTCATCAAGCAGCTCACCGACAACCACGTCAAGTGTGTAAACCGACGTCTTATCAGTCTTATCAGAGCCCCTCAATATGAACGATGATAATAATTGTAAGGTTCACACAATAAAACTTTTCCAGATTTTCATGAATCTACTTCTGAGTTATAATGAAACTCAACCCAAATACTTTTTAATTTGTATTATTAATTACTCTAATTACTTTAATTGCAAATGTATAAACTTTGTATAAAACTGTGCAGCTTTTAGCTCATTCGTAAGATATTATCACGGTCACTGTTTTTTTTAAACATTTAAAATCTTTGCCAGTATTTATAGTAAAAATGAATATACCAAATACTACGGAAATATACTAAGGTTTTAACGTATTTCATAAAGTTTATTCAAATTACAAACGTGGTGTTGTGTGGCATTAAGCAAAAACTAAACTAAAGTACGGAATTGTGAGGATGTCCCCAGTGTTTTATTCGGTGTTGATGAATCATCCATCATCACTGTGTCTGCCGTGTGGAGCAGGCGGAGCCAGCCGATGTTTCTAGATTCTGAACATAAGTTGTTTTGTGCTGCAGGTACAGTGAGGAGAAAGGCTGGGAGCTGCTGTGGTTGTGCACTGGTCTGTTTCCTCCCAGTAACGTGCTGCTGCCGCACATCCAGCGCTTCCTGCAGTCTAAGAAACACCACCCCCTCTCTGGAGACTGCATGCAGAGGCTGCACAAGGCTCTACGGTAGAACCAAACGCTTTCATTTGTTTCAGCTGATTGTTGTTGAAGGAACATGTATAACTTCAGGTTCACTCATTGACTTGATTGACAGTTATTAAAAGACATAACACACGCCACTAATCGGAAGATTGGCGGTTCGATCCCCGGCTCCTGAATTTCTTTCTTTCTTTCTTCTTTTTCTTTATTGTTGTCATGGTAACAGTAACGGATCCAGGAAGTACCCCCCTCATCTGGTGGAAGTGGAGGCGATCCAACACAAGACAACCCAGATCTTCCACAAAGTTTACTTCCCCGACGATACAGACGAGGTCAGACACACTCGTACTCACACTCGTACAGAAGTATACATTTCCACTCATCAAAAAGAAAATGAAACAATTGAGAACGCTTGTGCCCTCAAAACCTACAGGCGTTTGAGGTGGAGTCAAGCACCAAAGCAAAGGATTTCTGCCAAAACATCTCAACCAGACTGCTGCTCAAATCCCCCGAAGGCTTCAGCCTCTTCGTTAAGATCTCAGACAAGGTCAGAGGTCATGGAGTGTTTCTCAGAAAGTATTTATATAACATCATTGTAGTTTCATGAGGCTCGATATGTTTTTGTCAAAGTAGAAAATTGTTTATTACCGTGTGTGTGTGTGTGTGTGTGTGTGTGTGTGTGTGTGTGTGTGTGTGTGTGTGTGTGTGTGTGTGTAGGTGATCAGTGTGCCAGAGGGGGATTTCTTCTTTGACTTTGTCAGACATTTGACGGACTGGATCAAGAAATCTCGACCTGCTAAAGACGGTTGGTAGCCCCGTTAATCCTGCGTGTCCTCGCTTGCTCTGACTAAACCTCCTCCGGCTGTCTTAACGGGCAGTTCCTGGGAAAATATGACACATAAGTAGGCCCTTGACTACTCACAAATAAAGCATGGTTGGGTCGCGGGATGGACCCCGAGTCCCCCCAGGACACTTGGAGACACATTTCTAATTTAAATGTGAATGTTTGACTTCCCTCACTGTTACAGTCAGAAGCTCTCATTGTTTATTCAGGTTGTCTTAACATGCAGGAAGTACAACCAACTGCAGGGTTTTTGAAAACGTCATGACATTTATGGACAAACCTGCAATTAACAACATATAAAACTAATATAACGCCAGGGTTTTAAAGGTGATCACACTTATCTTTCACCCTCTTCCCATCCCACCTCGCAGGAATCGTTCCCTCTCTGACCTATCAGGTGTTCTTCATGAAGAAGTTGTGGACCAACACAGTTCCAGGGAAGGACTCCTTCGCTGACTCTATCTTCCACTACTACCAGGTCGGTTGTAAGGGACCTGAAAATACTTTTACTTCTAAAGTTTCAGGCAGCAACTCTCTCCTACACTTAAGTTCATTTTTGTTCCACCTGACATGGTTCCATCCAAGGTTTTTTTTGTTTAAATTGTTATTTTCTGCTATATTTGATTTATACTAGAACTGTACCTTTGTGCAAATAAGGACAACACTTCTTCCCCCTCATTCTCTTCTTTAACCAGGAGCTACCTAAGTACTTGCGTGGCTACCATAAGTGTTCACGGGAAGAGGTTTTCCAACTTGCAGCGCTCATCTACCGCGTCAAGTTTGAGGATGACAAATCCCACTTTCCTACAATTCCCAAGATGCTTCGGGAGCTGGTTCCCCAGGATCTCATTCGTCAGATGTCACCAGATGATTGGAAAAGGGTAAACCTGCATATGTAGCCATATTACTATTCAATATCAAATTTTTTTATTCACTTTTTTTTCCTCGCTGTATCCTAAAGACAAATTAAATGTGTACTTTTGTAAATATTTTATGTATTATGATAGGATATATTATAATGGATAGAAAAGTAAAATAATTGTTACTCAAGTCAGGTATTGTGTG
This sequence comes from Ophiodon elongatus, assembly GCA_016806645.1. Classification (NCBI taxonomy): domain Eukaryota; kingdom Metazoa; phylum Chordata; class Actinopteri; order Perciformes; family Hexagrammidae; genus Ophiodon; species Ophiodon elongatus. Next base: position 133,699 of record JACSYO010000458.1, read on the forward strand.
TGTATGTATATATATATATATAACCGGACCGGTTATGTAAACGCAGCACAGAGAAACACACAGAGAGAGGGAGTAACTTTGTTCTCTGCTCAGGGAGACACCAACAAGTCACAACTCATTGAAGTCATTTTTGTGACGAATAATAGCGGCGACAAATTGTCTCTGTGTGTGTGTTTGTGTGATGATTGCAGTCGGTGGTTGCATACTTCAACAAGCAGGCCGGTAAATCAAGAGAAGAAGCCAAACTGATGTTCCTGAAGACCATCTACAAATGGTCGACCTTTGGCTCCGCCTTTTTCGAGGTCAAGGTAAACCCTCCTGGAGCCTGTCACTTCCTGTTTGTAGCTCTCACTGGGCGCTTCTCATTTGTCTTACTTTTCCTGATTGTTCACATCGTTCAGTAACGAAGCAATCCATGCAGGATTTTTCACAGTGTGGTATTAGTCATTTTACTCAAGTAAAGGATCTGAATACTTATTTCACCACTGCCGTTTTCCTTTTGCATGCTCCTCATAGGCCAAGGATTTAACTATTTGGAAACTTCAGCATAGTTAGTCCCTCCCACCTTAGAGGAAGAGATGCAGGAAAACCATGGGATGAAGGGAACCGATGAAACACCTGATTAGTGAAACGAGACGTCCTTATATTTACCATAAACTGTGAAGAGAAACTTTACTACTCTACATCTAGACATTATAAACTAATAAATGCTCAATGGATATCTAAATGTCATAACATAAGTCTCTGTATTTTGTCCCCAGCAAACCACAGAGCCCAACTTCCCAGAGATCCTGCTGATCGCCATCAACAAGCATGGAGTCAGCCTCATCGACCCGAAGACAAAGGTTTGTGTTTGTGTAGAAATAATTATTGCTCCTCCTCCCCACGTGTCTGATGTTAAAGGATTTACTTTGTTGGTCAGTTTGGATTGTGCACACGCTAAACCCACTCATCTGCAGGCTGTTGAGATGGATTTTTTTGCGTTTCCTCCACCATTTCATTAATTTCCCCTTTGATGCCACACTCATTAACCACTCAAGTATGCATCGTCGATCAGAGGACCCTGAAGGTAACGGAGGCTCACCCCTCTCTGTGTTTTTGTGCAGGACATCCTCACCACCCACTCCTTCACAAAGATCTCCAACTGGAGCAGTGGGAACACCTACTTCCACATCACCATCGGCAACCTGGTCAGAGGAAGCAAACTGCTGTGTGAGACCTCGCTGGTGGGTGGCAGCAACCAACACACACACACACACACACACACACACACACACAGAGATTCTGTACATTTTCAAATAAAAGCAGGTATTCAATTAAAGGCCATGGTGTGGAATACCTCTCGTCTACTACAACGGCTCACATGATAAATTCAGTCGGTTACAACAGTTATGTCATACAATAAACTGAAGATATCAGCTGTGTATTTTGAACGTGTACGTGTTTCCATTTCACCTGCAGGGCTACAAAATGGACGACCTGCTGACCTCCTACATCAGCCAAATGCTGACCACCATGAACAAGCAGCGCTCCGGGCCGCGCCACAGCAAGTGAACTTCTTACTGGCAGGAGGCCGCCGAGCTTGTTCGGCTCTTGCGCCCCATTGGCCAGCACTGCAGCTGGGGGCGGACCTTCGCCAACCAGCTGTGGACGATGAGCCGCAGTCCTTCTGTTAGCTCGGACGGGTCAAATCTCACCGGGGAGAGTTCGGCTGCCAGCAGCGACCCCGGGGAAGGGCCCAGCAGCTATCACCACTACAACCACGATGAAGATGAGGACGAGCCGTCCAGTGAGGATGACTACCTCTAAAACCTCCAAACTCTCCGTCCAAAAGATCGGTCTTCCTTGTGTGGTTCAGGATTTCACAGTCAGATCTGCTCATACAGAAATACAGTGTTCATGTTATTGGACATAATCCATCTATGAACTACAAGAGAGACTGGTGGACTACAGTGTTGGGTTTAGCAAAAACCTGAGTGGTTTATCAATCCATGTTATACCTTTATTAACTAATTACATTACTAGGTTTTATTCTTATATACAGCTGAGAAGTACTGATAAAAATGTAATATTATTGTCAATAAATACATGTAATACATAATAATTGTAGGCCTTATTGTTGTTATGGTTTTTCCATCTTTCTTTGACCGGTGTGATTGTGAAAAGGGTATTACATTTAATACTATATGGTATTATAAAAAAGTCTTCTATTTAATTTGGTGAACACGACAGAGACCCTGGTTAACCCTCTAGGAGTGACCGCGTTACCATGCCGACGTTAGCATTCCGCTCAAAGCGTAGCTTAGACATTAAGAGTCTCAACTCCGAAGGTAAACACATTTGATTTAGGTACCGACATGACCTTCCCTGTGGCACCACTGTCAGGCTGAGATAAGGATCTAAAATATACAATGTTTCATCCATCCGACTATTTTGTTTTCTGTGAGTGTAATTAACGTTACAGCATCACAGGAGCTTCACGTTCCTTTGTGGCCTTGTGCATCTTGAAATACGGACAAAGTCAAAAGGTTGTTGACATTTTGTTCCTTCTGAGATACAGTACTGGCTGGATACAAGGAAAACAAGGTCATAAAGAGTTCAGCTTTGACGTCTTCTGTTCTGTCATCTCGGCGGTTTTAGTGTTAATCTTTTGATTATTTTTGTTTGGGTTTAGAAAAGACACGTATCTATTTTTTCTGGCCTTGGAACCAAACAGGGTAACTGAAGAGGCTAGATCGCCACGGTAACTTATGTTGCAGGCATAGCTTCGTCCAGAGCAGTTTATGTTCTGAGTTTCAGATAAAAAATTGTCTTAAGCCGGTTTTCACTGATCTGTGAATGTCTATATAATTTGTATGATGAACAAATACTCTGGTATTTTAACAGTGCCAACCATTTCATTTGACGTGTTCACTTGTTGTGTATTGTCTATGACTTTGTAACCCGATATCTTGACTTCCTGTAGTGCTCTCAAGTTCTGTGTAATGTGTGCTCTCACTTTTGTACAAAACATTAAATACATTTGTTTTGACTGATATATATGAATGAATAGTTAATGTTGTTAACAATGTCTTTAACACAGTTGGTACACTGTGTTAGTATAGTATGCCATGAAAAGTAGTAAAAAATTGTATAAAAAGGTTAAAGTATACTGTCATAAATATATTTTTTTAAATAGCATCGTATAGTTATATTAAAGACATTAATATTTCATAAAAATATCAACATAGAGAATGTCATGAAAGCTAATATTGTGTGACAAAAAATGTACATAAGGTCTGAAAGTCATAAAATGTCATAGTATAGAAAGTCTTAAAAATGCCAATGTATAGTATGTCATTAAATTGACTTAAAGTCGTAGTATAGGATGTCATAGTAAAGGGATATTAAAGTCCTAGTATAACATCGAAAAAAGTCATAAAGTCATAATATAGTATGTCAAAAAAGTCATAAAAGGTATGTCAAACAAATGATTAAGACTCATAGCAAAGTATATTGAAGAAAGTCACATCATAGTATGACGAAAAAGTCATAGTATAGTATGTCGAAAACATTGATGAATAGTCATAGTAAAAATTGAGTATGTCGAAACAAATCATATGTTTAACAGCTGGAGAGACTTTTAACGGAGATCGTGTCTGAACACATGATCAGTCTCACGGACAGTTTTTAGCTCACATTCCAATAACAAGCCACTTAAAATATTAATAAAAATGATCGTATAATGTTTTCAGTTGATTTAATGGTGTTAAACTACTACGTATACTAATAAAGACACAGTTATTACCACTAACAGAGGAGATGTTTTCTCTCTGTAGTCTGTTACCTGTAACGGCATTGAGTATTTATACACAGTGTGTGGTATTTATACTGTGTTCTCAGAACACAGTATAAATACCACACACTGTGTATAAATACTCAAAAACTATGCATTTCGGCGGTAGAAATCGGCCGTGCGCGTATAAGCAGGACACATGGGGTGCGTCCCAACACTCTTAACTGCATCCCCGTTTCCCTCACTTGCGTCTTTTCCTTGCGTCTTAGTCCCGCCCACCATGGATGCATGGAGAGACGCAAGGAAACCATGCAGGGATAGAGGAAACGAGGAAATATGTTTTACATGAGACATGAGACGTCCTTTCCTCGAAAGCGTCACGTGATGCGACGTCTGTTTCTGATGACGGAGGATCAGCTGATCACATCTGGATCAGCTGTTAGTCGGCTCTAACAGCTGGAGAGACTTTAGAGGAGTTCGAGTCTGAACACATGATCAGTCTCAAGGACAGTTTTTAGCTCACATTCCAATAACAAGCCACTTAAAATATTAAAATGATCTTATGATGTTTTCAGTTAATTTAATGGTGTTAAACTACTACGTATACTAATAAAGACACAGTTATTACCACTAACAGTGGAGATGTCTTCTCTCTGTAGTCTGTTACCTGTAACGGCATTGAGTATTTATACACAGTGTGTGGTATTTATACTGTGTTCTGTGTCCTGCTTATACACACGGCCGATTTCTACCAGCGAAATGCGTTTGTTTTATTTATGAATTATTTGCGTCTGTATGTTTTGTAATTATGGCGATTATGGTTTATCTTGAACACTGGAATTAATTTATTAGGCTCAATGTTTCAGGTTAAACTTAAATGATATAACTCATAAAACCCAACACTCAGAAAACAAATCAAATATATAGAGAGTTTAATCTGTGATCGTCTTCACTCTGGTATAAAACTCCAGCGATCAGTCCGACCAATCAGATAACTGATGAACAGTGAGGGGGCGTGTCCAGCGTTAAAACACTCCCTGGAAGCCTGTTCTCTCGCTTCCTCGCTCATGGCTCCTCGATCCTCGATCCTCGCTTCTCAGACAGAAATAAGAGGTTTGGGACGGCCGTCAATATGGCGGCGCAGAACAACTTCCGGTTCAGGCGAGGAGCGAGGAGCGAGGAAACGACAATTAAGAGACTTGGGATGCACCCCGTGTGTTGTTACAGTGTTGCGTCATAACGACATAAACAACCCGGTTCAAAGTATTACTTTATTAACAAGGTTGCAATATAAGTGAAAGAATGAATATAAAAGTGAAACCAAGGGATTGACACAGAGAGAACAAAGCTACTAAACTGTCTCATTCTTCTCTTTCAAACATGCTGAATTAAATACGTTCTCCACTAACAATGTCTCATATCCCTCTTTGTTGTTATGGTTTATATGCAGATTATAATCTGATCATAAGAATATGCAGACAATAGTTTATGAAACTCAGTGAGACCTAGAAGTGTTGACTTGATAGTGTTTTAAAATTCTAATGTAAATTGAAAAGATGATAATTAAAAACATGACTCAAGACTGCAGTTTAACCTTTTATCAAAGCTTCTGTAACTGAAGTGAAATAAAAGAATGAGGGCTGAGGCTGCAGTAAACACCAGAGAGAGCAGATCAGCGTTTCTTGGTCATGATCGTTTGTTCTCGTGAACGGCCGAATGGTGCGTCACTTTAAATGTTGCCGCCGCAAGGAATTGTGGGTCAGAATGATCTCCTTTCCTTTCGTAAAGGAAGGTCCAGTGGTTCCTATGCTAAAGGAGCTAAGTAAGGAAGCATTGAAGCTCCTTTCCATTGCATTTAGAGAATTCAAACAGCTCTTATCATGGCGGCCACTTAAATTACTTCCGGGTCATTTCACTCAGTGAGGAACCTTCCTAAGCAAGAAGGAGTATTCAACCGCAGCCCGCAACAGACGGGACGAATAGTCAAAGTAGTGAGTCAGAGAAGTTATTTCACATGTTGTTCTCCAAGAAGAGAAACGTGGACAGTGAACCCAGAGCCTTTAACCCTAGAACACTAACATAACAATTAGTAACTCCATCACTAACGTCGGGTATATTTTACCAGATATAATGTACCTGATAAAAAAATACGTATCAAAATATATTAAAATACAACAATACAAGACGAATTGAAGTACTCTTCTTTAATTCCCCCCTATACAACGTCTCATAAAACGAAAAAAAAGGTATCATGGGGGGCGATAAAAAGGCTAAAACATTTGTGAAAAAGTAGGAAATCGTTAATGAAACATTCCTCAAAACAAAAAGAATGGAGCTGGGAACTTGTCCCTTTGTCCACCCGTTCCTGGGACATGTGAGCCCTGTCCGGTGAAGGCACAGTCTCCCTGCAACAAATAAACTGTCCTTGCCTTGCAATGGTGATATCCACCCGAAAATATGTACCCTCCATCACTAACGTCGGGTGAAAATCACCTGAACACGTGCTTGTTGAAAAAACAGGGATGGGCGCAGGAGACACGATGACGTCAGTGAGCTGAAGCTGAAGCTGCCCGAGGACCCACGCAACTCAGACAGCAGCAACACAATTACAATTACATGACCACAATCGCGTGGGTAAAACTCACCCCTCTAGTGGGGCGCGGTGGTATTACAGGTGGGGCGCAGGGGGAAATGCAGAATATTTTTATTTCAAGAACTTTATTGAGAAATTCACATATTACAAAAGTACAAAGTACACGGACATAAAACTTAGGCTGTGTTGTGTTCAAAGAATCTTCAGAGGACAAAAGGACGTCTTGGATCGAAAGTTATAATAAAGCGTATTTAATAACGTAAAAAGCATTGTGATTCAGAGTACAATCTCAGCTGAGGTCTCGCTGGCTGCACGGTTATCTGTCTCTACTTTCACCAGCAAGCCCAGAGCAGAGGACGCGAACAGGTATATATATACATACAGAAAAAGGAGTGATTTTATCCCATTGGCTAAGAATGCTGACAGATCCATTGGTGCTTAGTTTGCACATAGGCGGAGTCTTCTTGGTGATTGGATTAAAGTTGGTCGAGCAGGCATGTCCATGCCCCTAGGCACATGATGCCTGGCTCTCCTCTTTCAGGTACTCCGGTAGCTTAATTAGCATCTGACAAAAACAAGCGCCGCAGTGTTTTACCACTGCGGCGCCATGACCACGCCTCTAGGCACGTGACCCTCTCCGGTGCGTTCAATGTAACCAGTTATTTTGAGGGTTTCTCACTAAACAATGTGGTATTACACTGAATACATTATTTTAATAGTGAGACTAATTACATAGTTTTAAAATCATGGCGGTACAATTAAGTATGACACTGAATGCATTTTATTAATAGTAAGATTAATTACATAGTTTTAAATGTGTTGATAATACTCTTCAGCTGTGTTCACACCAAAAGCATTGCGAATTTTCGCGCCACTTTACTTGTTTACTTGTCGGACTATTTGTGGTTATTTCGCTTCATTCGCGCTGGACGCGCCGAAGAGGGGGCGTGGCTTATCTCCGTGGAAATAGTTCCTTTCTGCCATCCACCATGGAAGAAATAACCACTATTTCTGATTTGTACATGTTGTGGAAGTCCCACAAACGTCGGAACATCAAACGCCCTCATGTCTGGGTTCATAACATGATCCGTAGCCGCACACAGCTTCTCCAGGATCTGCGTCTGGAGGACTGCCGCTTCCAGTCTATCGACTTCTCCTTCATAGTTTCTGATTCAGCAACGGCAGGACGGCAGTGATGACGGGCGGAGCTTCTCAATGCTGATTGGCTTTCGCAATGAGGCGAATTGTTCGCGTCGCGCGAAAATTTGCGTTATTCGCATCCATTCGCGTCTGTGCATTGACTTTGTATGTAATCTACTCGTGCGAAAAATTCGCAACGCTTTTGGTGTGAACACAGCATAAATGTTTATATTACGCCGTTAACAGGTTACGGTTGCGCATGCGCGACGGCCAAGCTCCTTGGCGACTCACGGGCATTCTGCGCCACATTCGGCTGCTCTGCTGTTGCCTCTTTCCAAACAAAGTACAGATCTGAGCTCTACATGCAGCATGGATTGAGAGAGGCCGTATCAAGTCTCACACCCCGTTTTAAAACGATTTGTAGTGGACAGCAGGCTCACTGCTCCACTAATACTGAGACAACCTGATGGCTCACATATCTGACCTCATTTGGTTTGGTTTTGTACAGGTTGCACGTTATTGTTGTTTTGAAAAGATATGCAGTGTAAAACTCAGTAAAACTCTTTATTGTCAAATATTTGAACTTATTTTGTTTAGTTTTTCACAGGTTGCACTTTATTGTTATTATCTTGAAAATATATTTAGTGCAAAACAGGTTAATTGCAGCCACAATAAGCTATGTTTTGCCAAATATTATTTATTTTTTGCACATAGAACTTTATTTGCATTGTTCTGACAAAGTGAACATGGATTCAACAAAATTCAACATGGACCATTTTGTTACAATTTTGTTAGGGCGGTGGGACATGAACATTTTTCTTCCTCCAAAGTGGGGCGTGACAGAAAACGTTTGAGAACCACTGCTGTGGTTCTCAAACGTTTTCTGCTAAACAGAGAGGAGAATGAGGCTGAAACAAGTGGTTTTAATAACCACAGATGAAGTCCCTGCTCACAAATGTGATCTTTTTAGAAGATGAATATAAAATCATAGTTTTTGTGTGTGACATCACTTCACATCTGAATTAACTGAATTTAAAGCTGCAGGACAATTCAGCTAAAGAATTTTTTGTAAAATTAAGTACTTTATTTTAAGATCAATATTTTTCAAAACCTTTCTGTAACGTTTATTTTTATTTTTAAATCCAGCCCTTATTGTAATTGAAATAAGAGAAGAACATTTAGTTATTATTAGAGTATTTATTAATTATAATTCAGCCAGTTAAATTTGAAAACTGACAATAAATATTGTTGAGATATTCAATTGACCTGTCTATATTTTATTTGACAGTCAGTTGTTGACTACGTACAGACGTTAATACAACTGTTAGGCTACTTCTATAATTATGGCACTAAATCATAGCGCAAGTTTATGAGGAAATTATCTCCAACTGGACCTCGTTGAACATTAATTGAATACCCCATATAGTATGTTGAAAAAAGTTATAAAATATGCGATTGTTATCAATTTAATATTTGAATTGCCTGTGGAGATTTGAGATTTTATAAAAATAACGAAAACATTTTTTGCTGAATAACATGCTAATGAAATGTAGGTTTTTGTTTTGTCTGTTTGTTAAATAATACACATCGAGCTATTTATGTCTGCACTTCAGGCATTTAAAAAAAAACACACCACAGACAGAGCTACCAACAACCAAACATTTCTTCTAATTTTTAATACCAGATGACAGTAGCATTTACAATCAGAGAAAAGTTACATAAAAAAAAAGAAAACAAAAATTGGGAATGCTTCTTTAAGATGATATTTTTTTAAAAGGCTGTCAGTACAGCGCAAGTTGTAAAATGCTACAGAGATTTAACAATTTGAATGGACTATAATAAAACCCATATTATAATTGTATTCCATTATACCTTTGGGTATTTTTCCTCAGCACTAAGTACGACAGTTCAATTCAAAGACACTGTTGAGTGTTGTGCACTTAACATAATGTCAGATTTTAGAAATGTTGATGATTCCAGAGAGACTTTCTTGTTAAGAAGATCAGCTTTTTTGTTTTAAAGCCAAAAGTGGAATGCGTCTTGCGGCTGGCACCTCTTCAGGTTACTTGTTTGCAGACATTTAAAAGGAAAAGCACGTCAACCGCCAAAGTCTCAGCGTACAAGTCGGTCACATGGCACACGAGACCACAGCTTCCACTCAGGGCCACTTGGTTACTGGAAGGGGTCCCAGTATCAAACCTAAAACACAGCTTTGATACGGAGAAAATGGAGATGTGGAGTCAAAATTCAGAACTCAATTTAATAATTCCATCGCAGACACTGATCTCGAACATACCCTGTAAGAAAATATAAATAAAATAAATCTGAAAACAAGACAGAGATCATCAAACAAAACCTTGCTCCTAAGTTTTGTCAAGAAACAAGAAAAGTGAAGGTGGCTTTTTGCGCTCAGGGCGTCAGATAAGTTGGTAAAAATATCTCTCTTGCTTGGCTGAGTTGCAGGTACCAAATATGTAATTAGCTTATTGACTTCAGAGAGATAACATGTTTAAAATGTCCTTGTTTTGTCAAAATACGACGAAAGCACATCTTCAATGTGGGGTTGTTAGGATGCATCTGTAGTTCATCCCGTTGGCCAGTGAAGACGTGTATGACACTGTCTGACACATGTCTATGAACGTATGAGAGGAAACTGGTGCTCTTATCCTTCACTGGACTGCAGTTGTGTGCTCTGCCCACAAAAAACAGCAATGTCTGTACTTCCCAAAATTGAAGTCAGGAAAAAAGTCAGCACTCCGGAGGTCAAAGCAGCACAAGAATGAATATATACAATGAATATGCTGACAGATCTTCTAAGAAGCTTCTTAATCAGAGCATGTTGTGTTTTTAACCTCCTGCAGTGCCACCTTTTCCCCGGCAGAGCTTTGGGACACCGTTTGAGAGTCTGTTAATAAAAAGATAGATCGTGGGTGGAGAGCCACTTTAATAAAAGCATCTATAAAACAAAAGTTGGACGAATCCAACACATGCAAGGCTCGAAATGCAACGCATCTCCAAAAGTAAAATCCAGCCCAGTGCTGCGTCGTCACCAGACTCGCTCACTCAAAAAGCTCCAGCGGTGGGAAACATCATATTCAATAGAATAAATACAGCTGTGCAGCTATTATGATTGCAGCTAAAATGCTTAGCCTAATATATTCTCAACAGGAACACAAATACAAAGTGCTAACCACTTATTCATACGACAATACAATACAGTACATTAAGTTGCTCTGTTTGCAGTCTTGGACAGTCATGTGATTGTGCACTGTGATGACTCAGCTGGAGTTTAATCCTGCTTGGGACTCCAGGACTGAGCAACGCGTTGACCACGATCTCCTGCCGAGGTGTTTTCTTTGAGACAAAACAAGCTCAAACCAAAGATCTAAACTTAAAGTCTGCGAATGCTTTCGAGTGAAAGGCTAGCTGGGTGACATCATGTGCACATGGATTGGGACTGTAGGTTAAATGTGATGCAAGCAAAGCCATAGTTGATTTTATTAATGGCACTTACAGCATTCGTCTGCAACGCTGCTGCAGCATGTTGGCAAAAAAACCTCAGAATATCTAGTCATTATTCATTCATAAGACACAGATCTGAAAATCAGTTTAAGTCGGGACAACATAGCACAGACAGACTTTGTAGTCGTACTTCCAGAAAGTACTGGGGGGGGGAGGAGCAGTATCGCTGCCTCGTGAAAGAGAGTATTGAGGTCTGGCATCTTTACGCGGAGCAGCTCACGCTGCATTTGGCACAAATGCCACAACATTCCTCGCATGCTTTTGAGAAGCGT